>CM076579.1:140430910-140704711 GCA_034641835.2 Pinus albicaulis | reverse complement strand
AGTGATGGGGCATCGCCTACAAAAACAGATAATATTAAATTTTAATTGTCAGTTTTTAAATATCATTGAACTAGTTCGGTAATATTAATAAAAAATTGCAATGAGATTATTTACCTAGTGCACCAGTTGTCGCCGCTGACCTAGTTGCGTAGTCACGATGTCTGGTCTCATCCAGTGACGGGGCATCGCCTACAAAAACAGATAATATTAAATTTTAATTGTCAGTTTTTAAATATCATTGAACTAGTTCTGTAATATTAATAAAAAAAATTGCAATGAGATTATTTACCTGGTGCACTAGTTGTCGCCGCTGACCTAGTTGCGTAGTCACGATGTCTGGTCTCATCCAGTGACGGGGCATCGCCTACAAAACAGATAATATTAAATTTTAATTGTCAATTTTTAAATATCATTGAACTAGTTCGGTAATATTAATAAAAAAAATTGCAATGAGATTATTTACCTGGTGCACCAGTTGTCGTCGCTGACCTAGTTGCGCAGTCACGATGTCTGGTCTCATCCAGTGACGGGGCATCGCCTACAAAAACAAATAATATTAAATTTTAATTGTCAGCTTTTAAATATCATTGAACTAGTTTGGTAATATTAATAAAAAAAATTGCAATGAGATTATTTACCTGGTGCACCAGTTGTCGCCGTTGGGACTGTTTCCCTGTCTTCCTCTCTGGTGGTAAGATCCTCAAGGGAAACATTCTCTGTCATTTAAACAAAAAACATTATAAGGACAACCATCAAGGTATAATTAGAAAAAATTATAAGTGGAAATTAATTACCGTCACGGCCCTCACTGATAGTAGCATTGTCGGCCCGGTCCCCACTACAATGATCAGGTTGCACGTGAGGATCATCTACATCTGGCTCTAAAACTGGGTTATTTGCCTCGTCAGTAGTGTTGCTCCCCTGATTTAAACAAAGTTGTTAGACATTAAATTTATGGACGAAAACAAAAATATTGAAAGGTTAATGTTTTACCTTATCATGCATTCTGGATCTTGGGACCTGCCCCAAGCTTCTGCGACGTTCAACTACAGCTTGATAGCCAAAACGGAAAGCGATATTTTTATCTTCCTCTGTAGTTTCTGTTCCGAAGTCATCACCCTACATTACATATGATTGTGTATTTTTAATCATATTTGATAGGATTACAAAAACGTTTGAAGGCGATACAATTAATTATAAGATGTTTAGCTACTTAATTACAATTCTTGCAGCTAATTTCAAGTAGCCGCCCTGGCCTAGCTTGTGATGGCCCTTTTTCTCAATCCTAGCTTTGGTTGCCTTTGAGGTTTCAGGCAACCTAGCATCAAAATATTGAAGTCAGATATGACGTAGCACACTTTTATTTTAGACATAAATAAAATTAAAGCTATTGAATTAAAGTTGTAATTTACCTTGCGGGTCCAGTTGGCATTTTTCCTTCTTTCTTTGCCTTTTTCTCTTTTCCGTCATGGATGAGTGCTCTCCACTCACTCTCTGAAACTATGAGAGGACGCTCATATCTATGGTTAAATTGCAATTGCGTCCTATAGGTGTCCCTGGTACATTTCAAATATTTGCCGGCTACCCGAGCCACCGTTGTTCTGTCAAATGTGCCGACCCCAAAAAGGGCTTCTAGATAATCTAGAAGTTCTTTTTTCAGGTTGGAATTCTGGGAATTCCACCCTTTACGTATGGTTGGGCCAAAAATTACCAACACATGGCTCTCCAGAATCCTGTAGAACTCATTGTTTCCTACACAGAATAAAACCAAAAAAAAAAAAAAGATATTATCATTAATTTAAAAATAAAAATCATGATAAATATGTTTTAGATAAAATACATGAAATAGTTAAAATATTAAAATTTACCTGAGAGTTGTACATGCTTTATAGGGACACCCTCATCGTTCACCAACAACGTGCCATTAATGGTCCCTGTGGAGCTGACACGTGTAGCTCCAAGAAACGCAATAATGTAGTTGGCCATATCAGCCTCATCATTGCCAACACGTTCGGCGGTTGGCTGGGTGTCTGCTTGGGCAGGGTGTGTTTCTTGGCTAGCACCTAAAGGAGTAGAAGGTGTACGAGAGGGTTGTTGGGCAATCTCTTGCCCTTGTGTCCCACTACCACCAACACCGGGTTCCGCAAATGCTAGAAAACGCTACATACAAAAGAAATTTTTGTTAGTTTAGTCAATGTAAAAATTAAAAATCAAACTATCGCAATTCATCTCATGTAGAACAAAAAAAATATCCTTTTGACTTTTTATTATTACCTGATATCTTTCTAGCTTCCTCATAAGATGTTGTATCCTCTCTTCTATTTCAGGTGTTTGAGGCGCGTCTATCAAAGTATTAAATTCCGACCTTGCATCTCGTGCCTTTTTTTGCAACAAGAACACTGGAGATAGGGATGAAGAAAACTCTTCCTCAAAGAAGGAATCATCAGGCGTACCATGGCTAGGTATCTACATATTTGAACAAAATTAATATTATTTCAATTATGTAAATAACTAAAATACCTTAAGATAGAGCAATGCTGGCACTTTACATGTTCTTCCGCTGGCCTCTTTCCGCGATCATCCCATCTCGAGGTTGTTCCTGCACTGCTCTGATCAGTCTGCCACATTGCAATAAAATTATAAATGTAAAAACTTGAAAACAATATCTAACTTGAAAACACAAAATGAAAACTGAAATAATTTCTAATAAGACACAGGAAGACAGAGTTAGAGTTTCAAATATGCCTTGCATTGAATTCAGTCCCGGAAACATGTCATTGCACATTAAGGCACCCAAAAATTCACTCCACGAATGATATATTTAAGTAGGCTTCTCCTATTCTGGGAAAACACCATACCTATAATGTTGTGTAACCAGCTCCAAAAAGAGAAGAAAAGAGATATCAACGCCTCAGAAATGAGCCACTTCGAGGGGGCAACCTCCAATACATTACATAAATGAACAATTCTTGGATGATACAATTCACAAAACCTCCTTTCTATATATAGGAGTCCATGGGGCCATAATGTAATCCTAGTGGGCCACAATGTAATCCTAGCCGACCTAACAATAATAATTTAAGGGTACAATAATAACAAAATGGGGGTTACAAGGGTACAATAATAACAATAAGGGGGTTACACTAACAATAATAAGGGACTATACTAGTGATATAGGGACCTAATATGCCCCTCTCCTTCAAAAAAGTGTTGTCCTCAACGCTTGAGTAGCTCCGGGTGCTTCTGTATAAAATTCTCATCCTCCCATGTAGAATCTTCAGTGGTAAGTTCTTCCACTTGATGAGATACTCTGAAATTGATCGATTCCGTAGCTGTCGAGTTCTTGTTTCCATGACCACTTCAGGTTCCAATATTATTTTTCCTTCCTCATCAAGTTCTGGCAATATTGTTTGAACTAGAAGATTTTCACCTATAACCTTCTTTAAGCATGAAACATGGAAAACTGGATGTACTCGCGAAGAAGCAGGAAGCTCCAATTTGTATGCCATAGTACCAATCTTTTGCAACACCCTGTAAGGACCATAGTACTTTGGCGATAATTTATTATCCTTCTTTGCTTGCTTGAGGGACATTTGTTTGTATGGTTGTAGCCGTAAAAATACCCAATCTCCTACATCAAAATTTCTCTCGCTACGATGTTGATCTGCCTGTTGTTTCATTCGATTTTGTGCCAAATTTAGGTTATCCTTTAAGAGTTGGAGAACTTCTTGTTGATGCTCGATGTGATCTTCCACTGCTTGAACCTTCGAATTTTCTCTTAAATATGATGTGATGGATGGTGGATGATATTCATAAAGTGCCATAAATGGGGTCATTTTTGTTGCAGTATGGAAGGAAGTGTTATACCACCATTCAGCGAGAGGTAACTACTTGACCCATTGTGTTTGTTTATCAGATACAAAACAACGAAGATATCCTTCCAAACATTTATTTACTATCTCAGTTTGACCATCAGATTGAGGATGATAAGATGAGCTATGAGCTAATTGAGTACCCAAACAAGAAAATAACTCCGTCCAAAATTTTCCAATAAAAATGGGATCTCTGTCGCTCACAATAACCCTTGGGCTTCCATGTAGCTTTTGAATTCTATCCATAAATGTAGTAGCAACTGTACTTGCTTTAAATGGATGAGATAATGTACAAAAGTGTGCATACTTGGTAAGTCTATCAAGTACCACCATGATGACACTCTTTCCTTCGGACTTAGGTAAACCTGTGATAAAATCCATTGAAATCTCCTCCCAACGTTGACTTGGAATGGATAAAGGTTGTAGAAGTCCCGGGGTCTTAATTGTTTCCACTTTATTCTGCCGGCAAACCAAACATTCCGCCACAAACTTTTGAATATCAGATTTAAGGCCATCCCAAAAAAATTCTTTCTTCACCCTGTGGTAAGTTTTTAAAAATCCTGAGTGTCCTCCTAAAGGAGAAGTGTGCAATTCCAGAAGAATCTTTTGTTTTAGGTGGGAATTCTTGCAAAGATATAAGCGATATTTGTACCATAAGGAATCATTTTTCCAACTAAATGTATCAAATGTACTAGGATCTTGCTGCAACTTTTGAATGAGTGTCCATACATCTTTGTCCTTCTTCCATTCATCTTTTTCTTCGGTTATCCAATCTAGTTGGATAATAGAAATGGCACAAAGCAATGCTTCTACCTCTTCATTCTTTCTTGAGAGTGAATCTGCAACAACATTAAGCTTTCCCTTTTTGTAGATTATTTCAAAGTCATAACCCAACATCTTTGTGACCCATTTTTGCTGCTCTTCTGAAGATAGTCTTTGTTCCAAAAAATGTTTAAGACTATCATGATCAGTTTTTACCTTGAAGTGTCTTCCCATTAGGTAAGTTCTCCATTTCTTTAGTGCATGCAGGATTGCTAACATTTCCTTCTCATAAATAGGTTTCTGTAAATACTTTCCTTTGATTGGACGACTTTCAAAAGAAATGGGTCTTCCTTCCCGCATTAAAACTGCACCAATTCCATTTCCTGAGGCATCACATTCCACAATAAAGGTTTTTGTGAAGTCTGGTGTAGCTAAGACCGGTGCTAGGCACATTGCCTCCTTAAGATGTTCAAAGGCCTTAGTTGCTTCAGGAGTCCATGAAAATGCATCTTTCTTCAATAATGTTGTTAGAGGTGCTGCTATTCTCCCATAATTCTTAACAAACTTGCGATAATACCCCGTTAACCCGAGAAATCCTCGCAACTTCTTCATGGTTGTGGGGACTTTCCATTCCTTAATGGCTTTAATTTTGTTAGGGTCTACTTTAACACCCTCGTGAGATACAATATGACCCAGATATTCCACCTCTTGTACTCCAAAGAAACATTTGAATTTTTTTGCATATAATTGTTTCTCCTGCAATAGTTTGAGCACCCTGTCAACATGTTCAACATGATCCTTCCAAGACCTGCTGTAGATTAGTATATCATAAAAAAATACTAGCACAAATTTTCTAAGGAAGGGTTTGAAAAATGGAATTCATCAACCCTTGAAATGTAGAAGGTGCATTGGTAAGGCCAAAAGGCATGACCAAAAATTCATAATGACCCTCATGAGTTCGAAATGCTGTTTTTGGAATATCTTCAGTCTCATTCTAATTTGATGATATCCTGAACGAAGATCCAACTTGGTAAAATAAATTGCTCCATGTAATTCATCCAATAATTCATCAATCACAGGAATGGGAAATTTGTCTTTAATGGTGAGCTTATTGAGCTCCCTATAATCCGGACACATTCGCCACGATCCATCCTTCTTGTGTACGAAAACTACAGGAGCAGAGAAAGAACTTTGACTAGGTTGAATTATACCCGCCTCTAACATTTCTGCAATCATATGTTCAATTTCGCTCTTTTGGAAGTAAGGATATCTATAAGGCCTGATGTTTGGAGGAACACTTCCTGGAATCAAATGAATAGCATGATCATGATCACGAATAGGTGGGAGTCCTTTGGGAGTTTCAAACACCTTTGAATGATTGTCCAAGACTTGTTGGAGATCTACAGAAATAGATGATTTTGATGTCGGAACTTCTAGTGAGCATAATTGTGCAATTACGCCTCGTTGTTCTTTCTTTAGAAGCTTTGTCATGACATTAGAGCTTATTATCCTTCCCGGTTTCCCTTCAATACCCCGTAATTCGACTTCCTTTCCTTCTGAAAAAAATTTCAAGAAAAGTTCTTGAAAATTAAAAGCTACCGTCCCCAAAGATTGTAACCATTGTACTCCTAGTACAACATCAGCACTTCCCATAGGAATGGAAAGCATTGGACTAGTCAACACATATTCCCCCATGGTTAGCTTGATATTATGACATTTTCCAGAGCAATTTATAGTTCCTCCATTTGCAACCATCACTTGACATTCTGGTGCTGGGTATAGGAAACAATTTAATTCCTTGGCTACCTTACAATGAATAAAATTATGGGTGCTACCCGAATCAATCAACACTATTACCTTTTTCTTCTTGATTTTTCCTTCTATCTTGAGAGTTTGAGGAGTGGTAATTCCTGCCAGTGCATTACACGATATGGTCAGATTCATTTCTTCCTCTTCTAGGGCTGGTTCCTGGTGTATATCCTCTTCTTATTCATTTTCTTCTTCCTCTTCACAATCTATGTAAAATAATTTCTTCTCAGCACACTTATGACCTTTAGTGTATTTGCTATCACAACCGTAGCAAAGCCCTTTTGCTCTTTTTTCTTCCAATTGTTGTGGTGTCAACCTTGTAGGTTGTGGAAATCTAGGCATAGCAACACTTCCTTTTTTATAGAATTGAGTGGTAGGCTTCCTTGTCGCCATAATTTTACATTCAACTTTTCTTGCCAACCTGAATGCCTTCTCCAATGAATCAGGCTCCAAAACACGAACTTCATGTTGGATGTTATCCTTTAGAGTACCTATGAAGAGATCAATCCTGTGTTCCTCTGGAATATCAGTTACTCTTATATTCAATTTTTGGAAGTCCTCAATGTGCTGCCCCACTAAACCCTTTTGTTTGAGATTTATCAATTGGCTAAAGAAGGTGTTGCTCTTTGTATCATCATAATGTGCTATCATTTCCTCCGTAAAAATTGACCAAGTGACAATTTTTTTACGGGAGCAAAGCCATCGATACCATACAAATGTATTTTATTCTAAATGTAAAGTTGCAATGCGTACCTTTTGTGTGTTTTGCACGTTATGGAGATCAAAATATTGCTCCATCTGTAGTATCCATGTTACAGGATCCTTTCCATCAAACTTCCTCATATCCATTTTTGGAATATGGTGGTTCCTCCCGCCAACATTAGAGGTTATGAAATCACGATTAACATTTATTTTTTTCTCATCATGAGGTTCTTCTACTATATTTCCGCCATTAGGAATCGTTTCTTGTTTTAAACTTGTCATCAAGCCTTCCATGTATGCTTTTAAATCATTCTTCATGTTTTCCATGTTGTCTTTCATGTTTTCATCGATCTTAGCTTCCATGTCCTCAATCTTAGCTTCCATGCCCACTTCCATGCCATCCGTCTTAGCTTCCAAACCATTCATCTTAGCTTCCATGCCTTTCTTCAAAACTTCCATTTCACTTTTTGTTGTTCTTTGCGAGAGCAAAATTTGTTGCACTTGCTCTTGTAATTTTGATTGCCATTCTTCGTCTTCATGAGTCACAGTAGAGCCTTCTAAAGGCTTAATGGAAGTTGAATTCTTTCTAGGGGCCATTTTAGAATCCAATACTGATATCTATTCTACAATATTCCCTTGGAATCAATTCAACTTGATTCTTCAAACAAGACTTATGCAATTCGGAAAAAAATACACACCTTTTACTTGCTTTTTAGGAGCTCTGTATTGAAATTGAATTATCTCTGTAATTGAGAATCTTCAATATCTGAAATTCACTTCTGTAGTAGCCTTCTGAACTGTATTTCAAATTCCACAGGTCTGATCTGATTTGGATTCTTCAAGACAAATTTATTTCCAATCTCCCACAATGACCCAATTTTGGACTGTTTCAGTAGAGCGAACTTGTATGACTTTCCACGTGTCACTGTTTCGTCCTTCGTCTCTGAAATTGATAGCCAAGAAACTGCCGTCCGTGTACTTGCAACCAATTTTTACGGCACTCCAATCCGATGCCCAGAGAGAGAGTTATTGAACTTTTCCCACGATCACCTATTTGAGATGAAATTCAGGAGCCTGAAAAAGCACTACCTTCCACAGATCATATCTCCAAAAATATTGCGAACCAAGCTCTGAAATTTTTTGATGAATTTCCTCAGGATTTCAGCTTCGCACCATATGAATTTCAGATTCTGAACCTTCGTAGAAAATTTTTTATAGCGCAAATGCCACGATGACCTGTTTAGGAGCCTGAAAAAAGACCTAACTTCCACAGATCATATCTCCGAAAATATTGCGAACCAAGCTCTGAAATTTTTAGAAAAACTTCCTCAAGATTTCAGCTTCGCACCCTAAAAATTTCAGCTTCTGAAGCTTCGTAGAAAAAAAGTTATAGCGCAAATGCCACGATGACCTGTTTGGAGCAGCGAAACCCTAGAATCCAAAGCTCTGATACCAAATGTTGTGTAACCAGCTCCAAAAAGAGAAGAAAGAGATATCAACGCCTTAGAAATAAGCCACTTCGAGGGGGCAACCTCCAATACATTACATAAATGAACAATTCTTGGATGATACAATTTACAAAACCTCCTTTCTATATATAGGAGTCCATGGGGCCATAATGTAATCCTAGTGGGCCACAATGTAATCCTAGCCGACCTAACAATAATAATTTAAGGGCACAATAATAAATAAATGGGGGTTACAAGGGTTCAATAATAACAATAAGGGGGTTACACTAACAATAATAAGGGACTATACTAGTGATATAGGGACCTAACATATAATGCATTCACTTGCATGTATAAAGGGAAAGGAAAACATGTTTTCATACAACGGTGACAAAGGCATCTTGGGGAAAGGTATCTTCACTTTTTATTTATGTTGTTCACCCACACCACTCTCGTGTTTTCACTAATCCTGTTTTTTCATTTTTGGATTCAAATTAAGTTAAGGCCTTAAGTATTTTTTGACCTTTCGATGTAGTTTTTATAAGTGGCATGTATGGATTTTCCATTAATTCTGCACTTTTTCTCTTCATGCGCATGTTTCCCTGGAAATCAAATGCATGATTTAGTCCCATACATTTAACAAGTTGCTGGATCAACTCCATAGGAAATATCATGTTTCCTATTCAATCAAAATTTATCTCAGTTAGGGTAGGTAGGAAGGTTTTCCCTTTGTATTAATAGGGCACTTCTAGCTTGCATTTTTATTATATCTTTCAAATTTAGTGTCGTTTCAATTAGGGCATGATTTTTTGCAACTTTCAAGGTGAGAATGAACAAAGAGAAATTTTTGTGATGGATGATTGTATATGACTCCATGGCTAGAGGAAAAGGCACTAATATACTTCTTCAAATATCTATAGTTCTCATTCACCTCATACGGAGATGGTCCCTAATTTTGAGCCAAATGTTGCAGCAAAAAGTTCCCCCCCTCCATAATTTGATATTCAATGGAAATTTCTTAAATTGATGATGGGGCATGATTATGGAACATTGGCACATACATATATAATGGAATTCCAAGATCATGATATATGTTTGCATATGTTTATGGAGGTGGTGGAGCAAAAAAGAGCTCAAATAGAGCTGAAATTTTTCACATAAAAAGGACTGTGGGCTTGACTAATGGTTCCATTTAAAAATGATATCTAGACAGAGAATAAGTGTAGCATGCAAACATGCATTGAAAATCCATCTGAGTTTGCATTGTATTACTTATGATGGATTCAAATTTGGGTTTCAAAATGCCAGGTTATGGCAGGATTTTTTCGAGAAACCCTTAGTTGGATTCTCATGTTGGTTTAATTTATATTTTAAGTTTGTTTTGCAGTCTTTGGGTGATACTAACTCATGAACTAGGTTACCAATGTGTAACAATCATATTTCAAGAATAAAGTTGTGATTTTTTTATATTATTATTATTATCTATTAGCTACGAGTATTGACACCTAATGCCTGGAATTTTGACATCTTGATAGCATGGATAATTTTGAAAATGTTTCTAGTAATGTTAACATAATAACTATCATTGTGTGTCTTCACTTTTGTCACCATAATAGACCTGTGATATGGACTCATCACACAACTTCATATGCTATGTCCCAACAAGTTCAAACTGGTTGAACCTACCTCATAGTGTGGTTATTAAGGACAAGTTGCTTGGTATATAACTCGATAGCATAGACCGCGTTGCAGTTCTAAAAGAATCCTCAAGTGTCAAAAAAACTTCACAATATGTTCTACTATAAAGCCTTTTGGGATACCTGAAATAATATATGTATCATTGATGACTTTTAAAGTATTACAAGATCCAGAGGGAAAGGAAATCAATGGAAGAGTGATCCACCAATGAGAACCTAGAATTTAGCATCAGATGAGTTAGAGTCTAGGAAATTGAAAGCCTATAATTTTAATTAGTGATGAAGGACATCACATAGGTAATTATATTTTCATGAAGAATAATCTGTTAATTCAAATTTAAACTACATAATATGAAAGGCATACCATAAATTTTTCCACGTAAGTCCAAACAACCTATAAAAAGGGAAAACCTTCTTTCTCCATGGGAAATAATTTACCTTTCCTTTTTCAAGATAATCTAAATCACAAAAAATATGAACTATACTGCACACATTCTTGGATAATGTGAAAGTGGAAAAGGAATACCTTACACAAGTGATGCACACATGTACATTTGAACACTAATAGATTTTTGTAGTTGAAATGCAATGCTTGTTTTCATTTAAATGTAGGGTTTTTAAAGCAGGGAGAAATAATGGCTGCCAAATTAATAAGCGTTTCTTTGGGAAAAATTTAAATCTTGTATTGGGTGATAAAGATAATAGAGGGTATTTAATCTTGATTCTTGACATCTAGAGAGAACCCTACAGCCTAACACAATCCAATGGAATTGACCAAAAAAACCCAAATAGAGTCAACCCTACTATAGGAGGAAGGGCCTGCAGTAAGAACTTACCATTTTGCAAGAGCTGAGGGCGAATGTTAAGGGAAAATGTTGTTCTGCAAGAGCTGAGGGCGAATGCAGGGCGAATGCTGTTCTGCAAGAGTTGAGGGCGAATGCAGGGCGAATGTTGTTCTGCAAGAGCTCAGGGCGAATGTTAAGGGCGGATGTTGTTCTGCAAGAGCTCAGGGCGAATGCTGAGGGCGAATGTTGTTCTGCAAGAGCTGAGGGCGAATGCTGAGGGCGAATGCTGTTCTGCAAGAGCGGAGGGCGAATGCGTGCGTGATATCAAACGTTAATGTAGCACACATGTACATTTGAACACTAATAGATTTTTGTAGTTGAAATGCAATGCTTGTTTTCATTTAAATGTAGGGTTTTTAAAGCAGGGAGAAATAATGGCTGCCAAATTAATAAGAATTTATTTGGGAAAAATTTAAATCTTGTATTGGGTGATGAAGATAATAGAGGGTATTGAATCTTGATTCTTTACATCTAGAGAGAACCCTACGGCCTAACACAATCCAATGGAATTGACCAAAAAAACCCAAATAGAGTCAACCCTACTATAGGAGGAAGGGCCTGCAGTAAGAACTTACCATTTTGCAATAGGCGGCGAAATGTTGTTACGCAAGGCTAAGAGCGAAGCAAGGCGAGGAAAATAAGGGAGCAAATGTTGTTCTGCAAGAGCTGAGGATGAATGCTGTTCTGCAAGAGCGGAGGGCGAATGCGCGCGTGATATCAGACGTTAATGTAGCTATTGCGACAAATACGAAACAATAAAATCATTTTTATGTAGCGCGCATATAAGTTTCAAATTTTTATGTAGCGCGCATATAATTTTTGTATTTTTATGTAGCGCACATATAAGTGTCGTTATACCGACGGCGGAAAAAGCGTCGCTATTGCGACGGGTGCCTCCAAACGTCGCAATGGAGACACCTAGACATTGTGTCGCACTTGCGACGATTGGAGTCGTCTCAATAGCGACGCTTTGGGCCATGGTGTCGCAATTGCGACATCTTCCTCCAAACGTCGCAATTGCGACACTTTTCTAAGTGTCGGTATTGCGACATTTTTCTATAAACATCAGTATAGCGACGGTTTCAGGCGGGATGGAAAAAATTTGGGGAAATTTCCGACATTTGGTCCAAAGCGTCGGAACCAAGTGTCGGAATTTCTGCCAAATGTAGTAGTGTTCCCAATTTTCCATCAATTAATTGGAATATTAGATCTCTTAATTTTCTTAATTAGTTAATTAAATAAAAGGGTGGAGGGACCCATAAACCCCATAGATGAATAAAATCCACTTTTATTGTGTGAATGTGGGTTAGTAGATAGTAGATCAGCATCATGGAGTAATAGAGTAGCTCATTAATGAAGGAAGAGTGGAGATTATGGAGAATAATGAGGAAGATGATGGAGATAGTGGAGGAATAAAAGTAATATCATATAGAATTAATGATGCAGTGATGGAGGAAGTGGTGCATTAAATGCACACATGATGGAGGAGAGGAAAGTAAATGCAAAGATCATGGAGATCATGGAGAGACATCGTAGTCTTCATGGAGACTAGTGGCCACATGTCTAGTGCAGTTATGAGGTGGGCCAAGGCTAGGGAAGGCTCACAACCATATAAGGAAGATGAGGGCAGCAAAGCAAATGAGTCTGGATTTTTATTGTTGAGTAACGTAAGACATTTCTTTGCACACTTCAGTTGTTTAGCTAAGTCTACTGTGTTGTTTAGCACCGGGTGTTCCCGAGCGGGAATACCACCCTTGCCCAGGAGAGACTTTGAGTGCCTACTCTAGGAAGGATTTCTTGGGAAGAATTCATCATCTGGAAATCAATTCCACTCTCATCTGCACTTCCAGCTATAGGAATTACGCATTCCTGAACTTGGGTTTGAGAGTTGGAAAGTTGTTCTTAGTAATTTGGCTGAGAAACCTATGGAGGGATCATCCCTTCACACTAGGGATCCATTGTAGTCTTCTGGTAGTTTCATTTTCATATCCGACATCAAGCCATCCATCTATTCTCCTATGCAACAACATTTCCCACAGGAATTGTGTAATTCTGCAGTGAGGGTTTGAGGAGAACAGGAAGTTCCAAGCAACTCAACTTGGAATCCTGTGAAGGATCAGCCCCTCACTTGGTGAGATCATTTCCATCAGTTGTGAGAATAATCGCATCATCTATCAGTAGGCTACAACATCATCCCTCTTGACAGCATAGTCACTTCCAGCAATTGTGTAGTTCAGCAGTTGCAACTTGAGAGGAGGAGCTAGAACTCAAGCTTTCATTTTGGGAATCAGGAGCAGGGGCCAACCCTTCATGCATTGAGCTTATTAGGTGCTATTTCAGAATTTATATCATCATTTCAGCCCTATCTCATTAGTTACCCAGGAGGAGTGCATAATTCAGCTAGTCGAGGTGCAGTTTGCAACCCAAAAAGGGCCAAAATTCCAAACTCAAAATATGGACAAACCATTTCTGGGTTTTTTTGGGTTTGTTGAGTATAATCTATGGTTAAAAATTCAGATATTTCTGAGCACTCTAGCAACCTCTTGCACATGGTTCTTATTCCCAGCAGCAGTAGTAGCACCAACAAAATTTCCAGTGCTACGATTTAGAGTTGTTCCAACCATCTTTGGTAGGCTTGCGTGCATTCTTTTTGGAGCAATGTGTATATTAATTTGTTGTGATTATAATGAGATGGCTCAGTTGTTTCTGCTCATATGTATGATGTCTTGATGTATTCCAGCATTTTCTAGTTCTACATGTTTTATTCTTATTTAACCGTAGTTGGAATTATGCATATGTTCTATATTCCTGTCATTCCCATTTTGGGATATTACACTATGCATATCGGTGCTTATGAAATGGACCAAGTCATTCTAGATTTGGGATCAGATGCTAATGTTCTACCTAAACAAACTTGGCAACGCATGGGAGAACTGAAGCTGGAATGGTCCACCATCCAACTACGCATGGCTAACTAGCAGAAGATCATTGCCTTGGGGAGATTATCAATTTTTTTGGTCAATATAGAAGGTGTTAAGGTATTGGCATATTTTTAAGTCATACATATTTTAGATGATATTGATCCCTATCCTGCACTGCTAGGATTGGATTGGTCCATTGACATGGATGGTGTTATCAATCTGAAGAAAAGAAGAATGGAATTTGAGAGCAATGGAGTTAGGGTCATCATTCCTCTAGATCCTGCAGAAGGTCAAAGGTATACTGAACCAGTGCGCGTTGAGGATGAGATTGATCAAATTTATAAGCTAACTTTGCGCGACGAAGACTGGATTAATCTAATAGCATATGGTAATATTAAATGGGAGAAGGATAGTTCTTTCTTTTTCAGATTTTGATGAATAACTAGATAATTGGCAGAATCGACTACATAAGTTGTTTGTGCTACGCTGTAATCGTGTGACCCGCGCTCTGTGTTACATAACATCTGAGGTACATGATTTCCCACATTATGATGGCTCAACTAATATAAACATGTTCCTAAGAGAACTGGAAAGATTTGTGCCAGCATAACAAAGGTTCCATGCTTTGGATCTTGGCTTGCGTGCTACTCCAGCGAGATGGTGGGAAACACATAAGGAGAATATGGGCTATTGGGAGGAATGTGTGCAGATGATGCGGCTACGATTTGAACGTCCAGTATTTAAAGAAGAAGACTTATACTCTGACAAAGAGGATCTATGCAGACATCTAGCCAAGTGGAATCAAGTATGGGGTGTAGAACCAAGACCTAAATGGGTTCATATGTTTATTCATACATTAGGAAATGTGCCAATTGAATGGTACTTGGAAACAGAGCTGCACAGAGGCACTAGTGACTGGTCTGCGCTGGTAGACAGTTTTCTTCTTAAATTTAGCTTTGAATGTGGATTTGAGAAAATTGGTCAGGCTCTGCATAATATTCAAGAATTCATATTTGATTCCACTAAGCCTATAATTGAGTGCACACCATCAGCTTTGGACACACATATGAACGCCATTGTGAATTGCAGAAACCTGATAGTAGAAGAAAATGATGAGGATCCACGGAATGTCATGATTTTTGAATCTCAAGGACGATGCGCAGTTGTTGGGCCCTCCATTACCTCGATGGATGTAACAAATCCATTAAGGCTAAGACAGGTGAATATTGGAACTGAAGAACAACCTAAGTTAGCAAATATTGGAGACTACTGGGATGATGATACAGTAGGCAAGGTTGTTGAGTTGCTGACAGGATATTAGGATTTGTTCCCTATAAAGTTTTCATAATTAAAGGGAATCATTGGGGACCTAGGAGTAATGAAAATCACATTGAAGCCTGATGCACGCCTAATAAAACAACTACAATATAGGTTGAACCCCAGATATAAGCAGAAGTGAAAGAAGAATTAGACAAGATAATGGCAGAAGGCATCATTGAGCATGTGGAAGAATCTGATTGGGTAATTCCAATGGTGGTTCAGGATAAGAATACCAACAGAGAAATCAGAATCTATGTTGATTTGCGCAAACTAAATTATGCCTATGTGCATGATCCATTCCCAACTCCATTCTCAGATGAAATTTTGGATAATGTTGGAGGTCAAGAAGCATATTATTTTACAGATGGGTTCTCAGGTTATCATCAAATATGGATTGCACCAGAAGATAGGAGTAATACCACTTTTTCTATTGAATGGGGATCTTTCCAATATATAGTTATGCCATTTGGATTGAATAATGCTCATTCCATTTTCTCGCGTGTATTAGTTGTTGCTTTTAAGGAATGCATACACAAGTTTTTGGAGGTATATTTTGATGATTGGACTGTCTTTGGGTTGTTAAACAAGCATGTGTCCAACTTGCGCTTAATGTTGGATACTTGTAGGAAGTATCAGATCCCATTGAACCTGAAGAAGTATATTTTCTTTGTACACTTTGGAATATTGCTAGGTCACATTGTCTACCAGCAGGGATTAATGGTGGATCATGCCAAGATTGTTGTCATAGCCAATTTGAAAGTACCTGAGAATATCAAGAATTTTCTCTCAATATTAGGGCATATTGGGAATTATAGAAAGTTTATTCAAGGATATCCGCTGATAACTGAACCCACGTAAAATATGTTAAAGAAGGATGCAACATTTTTCTAGGAAGCGAACAACCAAAAGAGTTTTGAGTTGCTCAAGGAAAAGATGGTCATTGCGCCCATCTTGGTCTTCCCGAATTGGTCCAAGTCTTTTCATGTACATGTGGATGCCTCCTATATTGCACTCGAAGTTGTGTTAGCACAGCCAGGGGAAGGAGAAATTGATCATCCCATTACTTATTCCAGTCTAAAACTCTCAAGCACGAAGAATAATTACTCAACCACAAAACGAGAAGGACTCACCGTGTTATATTCGCTGCAGAAATTCCGCCATTATCTGTTGGGAGGTCACTTTAAAATTTTCAATGATCATTCTACTTTGAAGTATCTAGTCAATAAGCTTGTGTTGGGGGGGAAGATATGCAAGTGGTTACTATTGTTTTAGGAATATGATTTTGAAAGTATAGTAAAACCAAGACAATTAAATGTTGGGCCAGACCATCTGTCATGCATTGAATCCAGAAAAGATCCCACAAATATCGACAATGAATTGCCTGATGCGCAATTGTTTGCGATAAAAGTGGTTGATGGGAATTTCCCTGATATCATTCAGTTCCTGACTACTTGTCGTGCGCCTGAGGAATATACAATGGAGAATAATAAAGAACTTGTGGTGTGCACGATGGACTTCACGATTATTTTTGGCTAGTTGTATAAATTAGGCGTGGATGAAGTCCTGCAAAGGTATGTCATGGAATATGAAAGGCAGGCAATTATCAATGAAGCGCATGGAGGAATTGTTGGTGGTCATTATGTATGTAATGACCCTACATAGAATATCTTGCACGTTGGGTTGTGGTGGCCCACACTGCACAATGATGCCTATGCGCATTGTCGTGCCTGTGATGTTTGTCAGAGAATGCGGAAACCTTCGCGCAGGGACGAGATTCCCCTGAATCCGCAGATGGCGCTGCAAGTTTTTGAGAAATGGGCTATTGATTTTGAGGGACCTATTAATCCTCCAGGAAGGTAGAGCGGTGTGCACTATATCATCGTTGTGGCATATTATGTAACCATATGGGTTGAAGCCAAACCAGTTAAAGGTTGTACTTCTGATACTGGTGCACATTTTATTTCTGAGAATATAACGACTCGGTTTGGTTTTCGTAAGATTTTGATCAGTGACCAAGGTACACACTCTATAAATTACATTATCAAAGCTTTGACTAAAGAATTCAAGATGTATCATCAGAAGAGCTCTCATTATCATCCTCGGGCAAATGGCGCAGTTGAAGCTTTCAATAAGATCTTGGAGACCGCGCTCACTAAGGTATGCAATGCTAACAAAAATAATTGGGATGAGCAAGTGCCTGCAGTTCTCTGGGCCTATGGGACTACTTGAAAAAGGTTCACTGGGGGGACACCTTTTAGGATGGTATATGGGCAAGAGGTTATGTTTTCCATGGAGTTCATTGTTTACAATATGTGCATTGCAGCATTTACCAATATGGCTGAAGAAGATGCTCTAGAAGAACGATTGTCGTAGTTGGTTGCTCTGGAAGAAGACTAGTTTATTTCCAATTATAACCAATAGGTCCAAAAGGCGCGTGAAAAAGCTGGAATGACAGGCTGATTTTAATGGAATGTATTAGTTTTGTTGTTCTAAGTATCCAAACAGTAATTATAATGTGTGCATAAGGTTCTCTGAAGTTTGAAGGTGAAACAAATAGTTTTAGCTTTATTAAACAGATTTTTTTGTGAGTATTAATTAAGTATTTTAATTGTTTATCATTGTACAGTATTAAATAACAGAGAATAAAACATCACATAGCACATTACTCAGCAAATTTGATGAAGCATTTCACCCCTCCTGGACTACATCTATTGGTCCAGCTCTCAAAGGCATGTCCCTCATATATTATTGCTCAAACATGGTAATAAAAAGTGAAAATAAGCCTCAATAGGCTATTCTCTCTATAAAATCAGCTTCAGAATGTATGAAATAGCCATAGATGACTATTCATTTTCATAAAACAGACAAAGGATGCCCAATACATTGCCTACACCATGGTGGCCCTGATGGCTCCTTGATCTTCCCCGAAGATAAACCTATTTAATATGACCTCTGATGGCTTTGAAACCTATTCCAAACTGCTCAGAATGTCAAAAATACCCAAAATTGACTATTTTTGCACCTTGTTTGGTCGAAAATTGAAGGAGTTATGGCAGAAACAAGATTTTGCCCAATATCCCTTGAAAACCTCCACTAAATGTGGAGGAACTCCAATTAACTGTGCCAAACTAGTGGATTCCCATAAAATGGTGGAACACTCTCCAAATATGGTGGAACCATTAATGGTTGAGTTAAATGCCAGAGTGGCGGGGTCACATGGACCTCTGCCCAAGCCGCCTGTGACACCGTGTGTTCAACCGTCTGCCCCAACTCCATATTTAATGTTTGAAACGTGCTGGCACATGTTATGGTTTTCTTAACCGTTTACCACCATGGTTAAGGCCTTTAAGGCCACGGTTTTGAGCACTGGTCGCGAACCGTTGGGGCTAGCCCTAACCACTTTTCCACCCATTGCAAATTTAAACAACAAATACGTTCAGAAAACTATAGGAGTTAATAACTGTAATGTAGTTCGGTCAATCGGGCTTATTTTCACGCAGAGCTCGGGTCTCGGGTTCGAATCCCGTAGACTCACAAAAATTTCTCCATGCCACCCACCTCTGGACTGGGGCCATGTGGAAACCTCTGGGCAGGCCATGTGGCGCCCATTGATTGGCCTCCAAAAACTTATAAAAAAATCATTTTTGACATTTTTTTTTTATATATATAATTTCATAAGTCAAATTGAGATAAAGGTCAATTTTTGGAGTTTACTGGGCTTTTCAAACCCTCATAAATTCTGCATATGACCTCTAGTTTTCAAACAATTCACGGCACCAGAATTGCAGCGATGATACCTTTTCATTCGTTCAGGTTGCAACCATTTTTTAGCACTTTCATTTTTGAACATTTTTTGAACTTGGACATGATCTCCTGATCACACCTCCCCATTGGGAAGCTTTTGGACCCCAAAAGCTCTTTGGACTACTGAACCTGAAGATGAGGAAACTGTGTCCCCACTCTTCCAATATTAACCCACTGAAATTTCCCTGATTTCATTAATTGAAGCTTTTCTTGAAGTGACAAATTTTTCCTTGATTCCATTGACCAATTGTTGCTAACTTTGACCTTGTCATGCTGCACATTTTCAAAACTTGTAGAATAGAAACTTAACTTTGCAGTAAACATATTGTTTCTACATTGGTCTATAATCAAAGGAAACTGAAAATTACTTTCACCTTGCATCATGTCCTTATGGCGATTTTTTGTTGAATTAGCATTGTACTTGTGTCGATTCCTGACCAAGTTTCCTCACCATGGTACCATGCCTTTCTGAAAAAAGCAATGATCATTGCTGAACTTTGTGCCTTCTTTGATTGGATGCTTTACCCTCTCTTGGATCTTTGCACCTTATTGCACTGACACTTTGTTTTCCGCATCAATCAACACCAAAGACAATTGCTGTAATTTCTTGTCATCTTCTTTCAAAGACAACCTACTTTCAAACTGAAACAACTTATTATTTACATCAGCATATACATGAAAAGGATTATTTACAACTTCTCTTTGTTTAATCATCAATAAAGTCAAATTTTCACTTGCATTTACAAGCCTTTCAATCTACCCTGCATTCACTAAAGAAGAGTCTAGTTTTTTGTGATGTGCTCTCACAATATACACCTTTCCATCCTTGAATAAATGATACTTGTTCTCATGGTGATGGAAGATAGCTTTCCTATCATACAAATAAGGACTTCCCAACGCCACACCTGTAATATCAAGTGGAACAACATCTAATTCAACCGTGTCAATGAAGTGTGCAGTCATTGCAAAGTGCAACATGCACTTCTTTGAAACCTGTAAATTTGCATCCTTACAAATCCAACCAAGAGGATATGCTTTAGGATGTGGAATGGTCTCAAGATTTAGTTTCTTGACTAAGTCTTCAGAAATAAGGTTCGCTTGTGACCCACTCTCAAACAATGTGTCAATATTGGTGTGTTTGGAAATGACCCTCACATGAAACAGTCCAATTCTCTTATTTTCATTTGCAGCTTCTATGTGACAGTTAGAAATACTAGAACTGGGTTTTGTTTCATTCTCTTTCCCCTTCAAGTTCTTTAGTGCCATAGCTATGATTTTAGTTTCATCTCCTGAATCTGATCCTAGATCTTGTTTAGCTATTGCAACTGTCTTGCCTTTATCCTTGGCTTTATCTTTGGCTTTAAAACTTTCTGGTTTCAACTCTCGATGAAGTTTCCAACAATGGTCCTCATCATGGCTTGTTTTAGAACAGTGTTTGCAGAAACATTTTCCCTTCTCTTTCCTAGAATTTTCATTTCTCTTTTCCCTCCCTTTTCCTTTAAACTCGCTTTCCTCATTCCCATCAAAATTTTGTTTACCCATTGCCTCTAAATGTGTGTCTTGAACACAAACCTCATCTAAGCTTGTAGGGTTAAACATGAGAATGGTATATCTTAGGTAAGTATGCAAACCTCCTATATACTTGAGTAAAGTGTCTTGGCTATGCAAATCTATTCCTAGTAAAAGAGCTCTTCTTCTAAATTCTTGGGTATAAACTTGAACATTTTTTCCTTTCAATTGTTTAAAATTTTTCGAGTCCATTATGGATTTCTACATGTGAGCTAATGGATAAAACTGTTGTTTTATTGCAGAAATGAAATCAGACCATGATAAGATAATCTTACCATATTTTTTGATCTCCTCCCTTGTCTTGGCTTCCCACCAAACAAGAGTTGCACCTTCCATTCTCAATGAAGCTAGCTGAATTTTAGTTTCTTCATCATGAAAATTTTGAATTCTCAAGTAGACCTCTAATTTCCTAATCCAATTATCTATCTTTTCTGCATTTACTTCACCATCAAACTTTGGAAATTCAAACTTAACATCAAGTTTAAGAAAAGGACTTTTACCCGTGTTCTTGACTTTGTGAGAATGATGTACTGCAAATGATGTAGAGGTTCATGAAGATGAATATGAGGGTGATGATGGAGACTTTCCACTGTCTTCATTTCCTCCATTACCCTTCTTGTATTTATCCTCATCATTATGGCCTCCTGATGATCCTTTTCCTTCCTTCTGAAGTTTGGATCCTTCTCCTTCTAGTCTTTCATTCCTTTCTTGATAAAGGAATCTCACCATTTTTGTCAAATCAAGGAATGCTTTTCTAAACACCCTTTCTTCCTCTTTGGGATCAACTTCTTCATGGATTTCTCCTTCCCTTGAAATCATGCATATGGCTTCTTCTGCTTCTCTTTGAGGTGAAATTGAAGGTGGACATAATGGAACTCTTGCCCTCCTTGTCTGAGGATTTCTTTGAGCTCTCACCAATTGACCTTCTCCTCTCTTAAGCTTTAGCCTAGTAAGCATTAAAAACCTTGCAAACAGTTAAACAAAATTTGCACAATAACAATACAGAGAGTGAAACTCTAACTCTGTCTAAAGCTCAACTTGAGCTCTAATACCAACTTGATTTGAATGGAATGTATTAGTTTTTTTGTGCTAAGTATCCAAACATTAATTATAATGTGTGCATAAGGTTTTCTGAAGTTTGCAGGAGAAACAAATAGTTTTAGCTTTGTTAAAAAAAAAAATGTGTGAGGATTAATTAAGTATTTTAACTGTTTATCATTCTACATTAGTAAATAACAGAGAATAAAACATCACATAGCACATTACTCAGCAAATTTGATGAAGCAGTTCACCCCTCCTGGGCTACATCTACTGGTCCATCTCCCAATGGCATGTCCCTCATATCTTATTACTCAAAAATGGTAAGTACAAGTGAAAATAAGCCTCAATAGGCTATTCTCTTTGTAAAATCAGCTTCAGAATTTATGAAATAGCCAAATATAACTATTCATTTGCATAAAACAGACAAAGGATGCCCAATACACTGCTTACACCATGGTGGCCCTGATGGCTCCTTGATCTTCCCCGAAGCTAAACATGTTGAAGATGACCTCTAATGGCTATGAAACCTATGCCAAACTGCTCAGAATGTTGAGAATACCCAAAATTGACTATTCTTGCACCTTGTTCAATCAAAAATTGAAGGAGTTATGGCAAAAACAAGATTTTTCCCAATATCCCTTGAAAACCTCCACTAAATGTGGAGGAACTCCAGTTAACTGCGCCAAACTGGTAGATTCCGTGAAAATGGAGGAACGCTCTCCAAATCTAGTGTAATTTTTAATGGTTGAGCTAAATGTCGGAGTGGCGGGGTCACATGGACCTCCGCCTAAGCTGCCTGCGAAACAGTGTGTTCAACCATCCGCCCCAAATCCGTATTTAATGTTTGAAACGTGTTGGCACATGTTGCGGTTTTCTTAACCATTTACCACCATGGTTAAGGCATTTAAGGTCATGGTTTTGAGCAATGGTCACAAACCGTTGGGGCTAGGCCTGGCCCCTTTTCCGCCTGTTTCAAATTTAAACAACAAATACGTTTGAAAAACTATAGGAGTTAATAACTGTAATGTAGGTCGGTCGGTCGGGCTTCTTTACACGCGGAGCTCGGGTCTCGGGTTCGAATCCCGTAGATTCAAAAAACTTTTTCCATGCCATCCACCTCCAGCCTAGGGCCACATGGAAGCCTTCGGGTAGGCCACGTGGTGCCCATTGATTGGCCTCCAAAAACTTATAAAAAAATCATTTTTGACATATATTTTTTTTTATAAAATTTCATAAGTCAAACTGAGTCAAAGGTCAATTTTTTGAGTTTACCGAGATTTTAAAACCTTCATAACTTCTGCATACGACCTCTATTTTTTGAACCATTCATGGCACCAGAATCGAAGCGATGATTCCATTCCGGACATTCAAGTTGCAACCATTTTTTGGCACTTTTATTTTTGAGCACTTTTTGAACTTGGACATTATCTCTTGATCACACCTCCCCACTAGGAAGCTTTTGGACCCCAAAATCTCTCTGGACTACTGAACCTGAAGATGAGGAGACTGTGTCCCCACTCTTCCAATCTTAATCCACTGAAATTTCCCTGATTTCATTAATTGAAGCTTTTCTTGAAACGACAAATTTTTCATTGATTCCATTGACCAACTATTGCTAACTTTGACCTTGTCATGCTGCACATTTTCAAAACTTGCAGAACAAAAACTTAACTTTGTAGTAAACATATTTTTTCTACATTGGTATATAATCAAAGGAAACTGAAAATTACTTTCACCTTGCATCCTATCCTTATGGCGATTTTTTGCTGAATTAGCCTTGTACTTGTGTTGATTCCTGACCAAGTTTCCTCGCCATAGTACCATGCCTTTCTGAAACCAGCAATGATCATTGCTAAAATTTGTGCCTACTCTACTTGGATTCTTTACCTTCTCTTGGATATTTTCACCTTCTTGCACTGACACTTTGTTTTTCGCACCGATCAACACCAAAGACAATTGTTGCAATTTCTTGTCATCTTCTTTCAAAGACAACCTGCTTTCAGACTGAAACAACTTATTATTTACATCAGCATATACATGAAAATTATTATGTACAACTTCTCTTTGTTTAATCATCAATAAAGTCAAATTTTGACTTGCATTGACAAGCCTTTTCATCTGCCCTGCATTCACTAAAGAAGATTCTAGTTTTTTGTGATGTGCTCTCACAATATACTCATTGCCATCCTTGAATAAATGATACTTGTTCTCGTGGCGATGGAAATAAATTTCCTGTCATACAAATAAGGACTGGCCAACACCACACTTGTAATATCAAGCGGAACAACATCTAATTCAACCGTTTCAATGAAATGTGCAGTTATTGCAAAGCGCAACATGCACTTCTTTGAAACCTGTAAATTTGCATCCTTACAAATCCAACCAAGAGAATATGGTTTAGGATGTGGAATGGTCTCAAGATTTAGTTTCTTAACTAAGTCTTCAGAAATAAGGTTCACTTATGACCCACTGTCAAACAATGTGTTAATCTTGGTGTGTTTGGAAATGACCCTCACATGAAACAGTTCAATTCTCTTCTTTTCATTTGGAGCTTCTATGTGATAGTTAGAAATACTAGAACTAGGTTTAGTTTCATTCTCTTTCCCCTTTAAGTTCTTTAGTGCCATAGCTATGATTTTAGTTTCATCTCCTGAATCTAATCCTAGATCTTGTTCAGCTTTTGCAACTGTCTTTCCTTTATCCTTGGCTTTATCTTTGGCTTTAAAACTTTCTGGTTTCAACTCTGGATGACATGTCCAACAATGGTCCTCATCATGGCTTGTTTTGGAACAGTGTTTGCAGAAAAATTTTCCCTTCTCTTTCTTAGAATTTGCATTTCTCTTTTTCCTCCCTTCGCCTTTAAACTCACTTTCCTCATTCCCATCAAAAATTTGTTTACCCCTTGCCTCTAAATGTGTGGCTTGAACACAAACCTCATCTAAGCTTGTAGGGTTAAACATGAGAATGGTATGTCTTAGGTAAGTATGAAAACCTCCTATATGCTTTATTAAAGTGTCTTGGCTATGAAAATCTATTCCTATTAAAAGAGCTCTTCTTCCAAATTCTTGGTTATAAACTTGAACATTTTGTCCTTTCAATTGTTTAAAATTTTTCCAGTCCATTATGGATTTATGCATGTGAGCTAATGGATAAAACTGTTGTTTAATTGCAAAAATGAAATCAGACCATGATAAGATAATCTTACCATATTTTCTGATCTCCTCCTTTGTCTCGGCTTCCCACCAAACAATAGCTGCACCTTCCATTCTCAATGAAGCTAGCTGAATTTTAGTTTTGTCATCATGAAAATTTTGAATTCTCAAGTAGACCTCTAATTTCCTAACCCAATTATCTAGATTTTCTGCATTTACTTCACCATAAAACTTTAGCAATTCAAACTTAACATCAAGTTTAAGAAAAGGAATTTTACCAGTGTTCTCGATTTTGTGAGAATGATGTACTGAAGATGATATAGAGGTTGATGAAGATGAAGATGAGGGTGATGATGGCGACTTTCCATTGTTTCCATTTCCTCCATTACCCTTCTTGGATTTATCCTCATCATTATGGCCTCCTGACGATCCTTGTCCTTCCTTGTAAAGTTTGGATCCTTCTCCTTCTAGTCTTTCATTCCTTTCTTGATAAAGGACTCTCACCATTTCTATCAAATCAAGGAATGCTTTTCTAAACACCCTTTCTTCCTCTTTGGGATCAACTTCTTCATGGATTTCTCCTTCCCTTGAAGTCATGCTTATGGATTCTTTTGCTTCTCTTTGAGGTGAAATTTAAGGTAGAGATAATGGCACTCTTGCCCTCCTTGGCTAAGGATTGCTTTGAGCTCTCACCAATTGACCTTCTCCTCTCTTAAGCTTTAGCCTAGTAAGCATTAAAAACCATGAAAACAGTTAAACAAACTTTGCACAATAAAAATACGGAGAGTGAAACTCTAGCTCTGTCTAATGCTCAACCTGAGCTCTGATACCAACTTGATCTGAATGGAATGTATTAGTTTTGTTGTGCTAAGTATCCAAACAGTAATTATAATGTGTGCATAAGGTTCTCTAAAGTTTGCAGGTGAAACAAATAGTTTAGCTTTGTTAACCATATTTTTGTGTGAGGATTAATTAATTATTTTAACTGTTTATCATTGTACAATAGTAAATAACAGAGAATAAAACATCACATAGCACATTACTCAGCAAATTTGATGAAGCAATTCACCCCTCCTGGGCTACATCTGCTGGTCCAGCTCCCAATGGCATGTCCCTCAGATCTTTTTGCTCAAAAATGGTAAGTACAAGTGAAAATAAGCCTCAATAGGCTATTATCTCTGTAAAATCAGCTTCAGAATGTATGAAATGGCAAGATATGACTATTAATTTGCATAAAACAAACAAAGGATTCCCAATACACTACCTACACCATGGTGGCCCTGATGGCTCCTTCATCTTCCCCGAAGCTAAACCTGCTAAATATGACCTCTGATGGCTCTGAAACCTATGAAAAACTTATCAGAATGTCGAGAATATCCAAAATTGATGGTTTTTGCACCTTGTTTGGTCGAAAATTGGAGTTATGGCAGAATCAAGATTTTGCCCAATATCCCTTGAAAACCTCCACTAAATGTGGAGGAACTCCAGTTAACTGCGCCAAACTAGTGGATTCCCTGAAAATGGTGGAACGCTCTCCAAATCCAGCAGAACCATTAATGGTTGAGTTAAATGACGGAGTGGCGGTGTCACATTGACCTCCACCTAAGCGCCTGCGAAACCGTGTGTTCAACCGTCCGCCCCAACTCTGTATTTAAGGTTTGAAACGTGTTGGCACATGTTGCAGTTTTCTCAATCATTTACCACCACGGTTAAGGCCTTTAAGGCCATGGTTTTGAGCATTGGTCGCGAACCATTGGGGCTAGCCCTGACCCCTTTTCTGCCCGTTGCAAATTTAAACAACAAATACGTTCGAAAATCTATAGGATTTAATAATTGTAATGTAGGCTATTCGGTCGAGATTCTTTGCATGCGGAGCTCTTGTGTCGAGTTTGAATCTCGTAGACTCACAAAACTTTTTCCATGCCATCAACCTCTGGCCTGGGGCAACGTGGTAGCCTCTGGGCAGGCAACGTGGCACCCATTGATTGGCCTCCAAAAACTTATAAAAAAAATTATTTTTGACAAATAATTGTTTTTATAAAATTTCATAAGTCAAACTGAGTTAAAGGTCAATTTTTTGAGTTTACTGTGCTTTTCAATCCTTCATCACTTTTTCATACTACCTCTACTTTGCTAACTGTTCATGGCGCCAGAATCGCAGCGACGAGTACTTTCTGGTCGTTTAGGTTGCAACCATTTTTTAGCACTTTCATTTTTGAGCATTTTTTGAACTTGGACATGATCTCCTTATCACACCTCCCCACTGGGAAGATTTTGGACCCAAAAAGCTCTCTGGACTACTGAACCTGAATATTAGGAGACTGTGTCCCCACTCTTCCAATCTTAATTCACTGAAATTTCCCTGATTTCATTAATTGAAGCTTTTCTTGAAACGACAATTTTTTCCTTGATTCCATTGACCAATTGTTGCTAACTTTGACCTTATCATGCTACACATTTTCGAAACTTGCAGAAAAAAAACTTAAATTTGCAGTAAACATATTTTTTCTACATTGGTCTATAATCAAAGGAAACTGAAAATTACTTTCCCCTTGCATCCTGTCCTTATGGTGATTTTTTGTTGAAATAACCTTGTACTTGTGTCGATTCCTGACCAATTTTCCTCGCCATAGTACCATGCCTTTCTGAAACCAGCAATGATCATTGCTGAACTTTGTGCCTTTTTTGCTTAGATTCTTTACCCTCTCTTGAATCGTTGCACCTTCTTGCACTGACAATTTGTTTTCCGCACCGATCAACACAAAAGACAATTACTGCAATTTCTTGTCATCTTCTTTCAAAGACAACCTACTTTCAGACTAAAACAACTTATTATTTACATCAGCATATACATGAAAAGGATTATGTACAACTTCTCTTTGTTTAATCATCAATAAAGTCAAATTTTGACTTGCATTGACAAGCCTTTTCATCTGCCCTGCATTCACTAAAGAAGAGTCTAGTTTTTTGCGATGTGCTCTCACAATATACTCCTTGCCATCCTTGAATAAATGATACTTGTTCTCATGGTGATGGAAGATAGCTTTCCTGTCATACAAATAAGGACTTTCCAACACCACACCTGTAATATCAAGTAGAACAACGCCTAATTCAACCGTGTCAATGAAGTGTGCAGTTATTGCAAAGCGCAACATGCACTTCTTTGAAACCTGTAAATTTGCGTCCTTACAAATCCAACCAAGAGGATATGGTTTAGGATGTGGAATGGTCTCAAGATTTAGTTTCTTGACTAAGTCTTTAGAAATAAGGTTTGCTTGTGACCCACTCTCAAACAATGTGTCAATATTGGTGTGTGTGAAAATGACCCTCACATGAAATAGTTCAATTCTCTTCTTTTCATTTGGGGCTTCTATTTGACAGTTAGAAATACTAGAACTGGGTTTAGTTTCATTCTCTTTCCCCTTAAAGTTCTTTAGTGCCATAGCTATGATTTTAGTTTCATCTCCTGAATCTGATCCTAGATCTTGTTCAGCTATTGCAACTGTCTTGCCTTTATCCTTGGCTTTATCTTTGGCTTTAAAACTTTCTGGTTTCAACTCTTGATGAAGTTTCCAACAATGGTCCTCATCATGTCTTGTTTTGGAACAGTGTTTGCAGAAAAAATTTCCCTTCTCTTTCCTACAATTTGCATTTCTCTTTTCCCTCCCTTTTCCCTTAAACTCACTTTCCTCATTCCCATTAAAATTTTGTTTATCCCTTGCCTCTAAATGTGTGGCTTGAACACAAACCTCATCTAAGCTTGTAGGGTTAAACATGAGAATAGTATGTCTTAGGTAAGTATGCAAACCTCCTATATACTTTAGTAAAGTGTCTTGGCTATGCAAATCTATTCCTAGTAAAAGAGCTCTTCTTCTAAATTCTTGGGTATAAACTTGAAATTTTTGTCCTTTCAATTGTTTAAAATTTTGCCAGTCCATTATGGATTTTAGCATGTGAGCTAATGGATAAAACCATTGTTTTATTGCATAAATGAAATCAGACCATGATAAGATAATCTTAACATATTTTTTGATCTCCTCCTTTATCTTAGCTTCCCACCAAACAAGAGCTTCACCTTCCATTCTCAATGAAGCTAGCTGAATTTTTGTTTCGTCATCATGAAAATTTTGAATCTCAAGTAGACCTCTAATTTCCTAATCCAATTATCTAGATTTTCTGCATTTACTTCACCATCAAACTTTGGCAATTCAAACTTAACATCAATTTTAAGAAAAGGACTTTTACCCGTGTTCTTGACTTTGTGAGAATGATGTACAGGAGATGATGTAGAGGTTGATGAAGATGAATATGAGGGTTATGATGGCGACTTGCCACTGTCTCCATTTCCTCCATTTCCCTTCTTAGATTTATCCTCATCATTATGGCCTCCTGACGATCCTTGTTCTTCCTTGTAAATTTTGGATCCTTCTCCTTCTAATCTTTCATTCCTTTCTTGATAAAGGACTCTCACCATTTTTGTCAAATCAAGGAGTACTTTTCTAAACACCCATTCTTCCTCTTTGGGATCAACTTCTTCATGGATTTCTCCTTCCCTTGAAGTCATGCTTATGGATTCTTTTGCTTCTCTTTGAGGTGAAATTGAAGGTGGAGATAATGGAACTCTTGCCATCCTTGGCTGAGGATTGCTTTGAGCTCTCACCAATTGACCTTCTCATCTCTTAAGCTTTAGCCTAGTAAGCATTAAAAACCTTGCAAAAATTTAAACAAACTTTGCACAATAACAATACATAGAGTGAAACTCTAGCTCTGTCCACTGCTCAACCTGAGCTCTGATACCAACTTGATCTAAATGGAATGTATTTGTTTTGCTTTGCTAAGTATCCAAATAGTAATTATAATGTGTGCATAAGGTTCTCTGAAGTTTGCAGGTGAAACAAATAGTTTTAGCTTTGTTAAAAATATTTTTGTGTGAGGATTAATTAAGTATTTTAACTGTTTATCATTGTACAGTAGTAAATTACAGAGAGTAAAACATCACATAGCACATTACTCAGCAAATTTGATGAAGCAGTTCACCCCTCCTGGGCTACATCTGCTAGTCCAGCTCCCAATGGAATGTCCTTCATATCTTAATGCTCAAAAATGGTAAGTAAAAGTGAAAATAAGCCTCAATAGGCTATGCTCTCTATAAAATCACCTTCAGAATTCATGAAATAGCAAGAGATGACTATTCATTTGCATAAAACAGACAAAGGATGCCCAATACACTGCCTACACCATGGTGGCCCTAATGGCTCCTTGATCTTCCCCGAAGCTAAATCTGCTAAAGATGACCTATGATGGCTCTGAAACCTATGCAAAACTACTCATAATGTCGAGAATACCCAAAATTGACTATTTTTCACCTTGTTTGGTAGAAAATTGAAGGAGTTATGGCAGAAACAAGATTTTTCCCAATATCCCTTTAAAACCTCCACTAAATGTGGAGGAACCCCAGTTAACTGCGCAAAACTGGTGGATTCCCAAAAAATGGTGGAATGCTCTCCAAATCCGGCGGAACCGTTTATGGTTGAGTTAAATGTCGGAGTGGCGGGGTCACATGGAGCTCCCCCCAAGCCGACTGTGAAACCGTTTGTTCAACCATCTGCCCCAACTCTGTATTTAATGTTTGAAATGTGCTGGCACAAGTTGTGGTTTTCTTAACCGTTTACCACCACAGTTAAGGCCTTTAAAGCCATGGTTTTGAGCATTGGATGCAAACCGTTGGGGCTAGCCCTAACCCCTTTTCCGCCTGTTGCAAATTTAAACAACAAATACGTTCGGAAAACTCTAGGAGTTAATAACTTAATGTAGACTGGTTGGTCGGGCTTCTTTGCACGCGGAGCTCGGGTCTTGGGTTCGAATCCTATAGACTCACAAAACTTTTGCCATGACACCCACCTCTGGCCTGGGTCCACGTCGCAGCCTCTGGGAAGGCCACATGGCGCCCATTGATTGGCCTCCAAAACCTTATAAAAAAATCATTTTTGACATATATATATTTTTTTATAAAATTTCATAAGTCAAACTGAGTTAAAGGTCAATTTTTGGAGTGTACTGGGCTTTTCAAACCTTCATAACTTTTGCATACGACCTCTGTTTTGCGAACCGTTCACGGCGCCAGAATCGATGTAATGAGACCTTTCTGGTTGTTCAAGTTGCAACCATTTTTTAGCACTTTCATTTTTGAGCATTTTTTGAACTTGGACATGATCTCCTGATCATAGGCACATCAAGCAAAAGGTGTTCAAGGAGGATGATTTGTTCTTATTATATGACAACAAGTTTTCTTTCCACCCAGGGAAATTGAAGATGCATTGGCTTGGCCCCTATGTTGTTAATGAAATCACTGATGGAGGATCAGTGCGCCTAGCCATGTTGAGTGGTGAATACCTGTCGAGATATGTCAATAGAGGACGTCTGAAGCCGTATAGGGATGACCATGTGCCTACCAAATGACTATATGGCAGGAGTATCAGACCTGAGCAGTAGAGATGGAAAATGTGCAATAAGGTGTGGCACACACGCGGTATCTGCACCAAGGGATTGACTGATGCACAGAGGTGTAAAAAAATAGCCGTTGGAACATTAAAACTGGATAAGACAGAATTATTACCTTTTTTAGGAGCATCCAAGATGCAATTAATGAGGTGATTTTTCCATATTTGGGATCGTTTTATCAGTAATGGAACCTCATTAATACCTCATTGTAGATGCTCCATAAGTATAAATATGACCTAGGGGATCGCAATAGTTCCCTTTGTGTTCTAAGAAATTTTTATGCTCTGAGATCTTTATTTTTCATTGCCTTTTTTGCGTCTATGTCAGTATTGGATCATGTGTTTGAGGAATCATTGTGCCAAGCTGGTTTAGGATACGTAATTTAGAGCAGAATGATAGCCACCAAACCCAGAGATGACTCTACTTTTCAGGAAGTGCCTGTGGTAGAGACCCCTGTGCCATCGAAAACAAAGAAGGGCCAAACATCTGGGATGCGCACGTCCCCAAGAGAAAAGCCCCTAGACTGCGCCATTATGCCTGAGAAAAGATGAAGAAACCTATGCCTGAACTCCCAGAGACTATTGAAGAAGGGTATGATGACATGGTAGAGGTATCCCTCTTCTCATGGTTTCCCAGTTATATTGCACCGCGAAAACCTATCATCAAGGTGCCGAAAGACTTGGATAAGGTCTGCACAAGTATCCAAGTGCCCCTGATCCCAGAGAACATCCCAATGTAGGGGGGCATGTTTGCTAAAATCCCACAGCTGTTATTTGATGACTGCGACACCGCAAACGTTGAAAAGTTTCTCGAGCTTGCACCAGAGCTCTATCTTGATCTAGTTCCATATGCAGGAGGTATAGTGCACCTTGAACCAAAGAGAGAAATGCTCAGTCTGCACAAGGCATGCATGCTCAATCTCTTGCAGATCCCTCATTTTGGGCACAACCCCATTAATGATATAAGCGTCAGGAAGTTGTTGGCATTGGTGCATGACAATGTGCTCTGTCTGGGAGAGTGCATTCTAATTGATTCAAAACTCATTCACAAAATCATAGGATTTCCAAATAAGGGGGCCGATCCTATGGCTAATTTCAAAGGGAAAGCGCGAGAGAAAGCACTGCCGAAAAAAATCAAGAAAAAGTATGTTGTTATGCGTAAATCCCAAGGATTCGTGGTAGAATATATTAATGACCTCGTCGTCCAATTTGGCATGATCATCTTGGCTCGCAAGATAATGTGCAAGTTTCGGCCAAAGGAAGTTCCCATGCAGATGATTGGGCTAGCTGGAAGGTGTGAAAAAGGAGTCATATTAAATTGGCGTGAGTATCTCTGTAAGGAATTCCTTTAAAACATGCACGAAGTCTAGGAGGGGGGTAAGCACTTTCAATATGCTTGGCTCTTGCTATTGATCGCACTGATTGGTTGGAAAACCCCCGAAGATACCTAGTTTCCTGAACTCGCAGAGTTGATGTGTGAAGTTGCACGCTATGCAACCCTTTGGAGCTCCTCTAACCTAGTGCACATGAAGGAGAACAAGATATTTTTGGTTCTATATGATGCAAGCTTATACCAGGCAGTATAGTCAAAGTCGCGACTTTCCTCGAGTCTGTATGAACAGTACAATATGGTAGCCAACTTTAAGGCTACATTTCACAATATCCACATTCACGCAAAGGGCGTTGTGGAGGGCATATGGTATGAGTTGCCTTACCTAGTCACGAAGGACGATTTGATCAGAGTAACATCATAATGGTCATCGGCCTAATTGACTCAACCAACTCAACCACGCACCCCAACAGGTAAATCAACCGAAAAGGCTACTGAAAATCCTGCTGAAACGGTACCACCAACTGTCACAGAAAAACCTGGTGAGAAGGAACCTACACTGAAAACAACATGAGAAACCGCTGATACCACCACAGTTCCAGAAAAAAATGGATTTGCACCTAAGGAAATTGAAGCAGCAGCAACCTCAAAATGCACAAAGTGTGGCATGCAGACCACAGTTATGTCCCGAAATAAGAAGAAGGATTCTAAGCAAGCAGGACAGGAGGTCCTGACACTTACAGATGATGATCTCTATGAGATCACAAATACAGTCACCTTAGCGCTGGTAGATCGACGCAAGGACATGGAGGTGCAATATAAATTAGCCTTGGAGATTTTACAGGTTGGCCTACAAGAATTAAAGGTGCAAGTGATCTAGATCCAGGCGAGCGTGACTCAAGCAAGTCAGACCATTGTGCCTGTTACCATCGCACAACCTTTGGCCGTAGCATTGCCATCATCCGTGGAGGGGCGATTTGTTCATATCCACATGCCAGAAATCAAAATGGATGTGATCCAACGTACTCAGTTTACTGGTACAGGTGATGTTCATGTTAACCTTGTCATGTTTCCTGTGAGAAAACTCCATTTACTTCCCTCAGTTATTGTTGATGAGCTCCAGTACCGAGAAGAAACCGCGCAGACACAGACCAAGGAAGCACAGAAAAATGTTGTGCCAACGCATGAGCAGCAATGATAGGCTAAAGCAGCATATAGAGAAGCAAAATCCTAGTGCGCTGCGCTGGAAGCCAAGATCAACCAAGTGTGCCGATATATTCCAGCGGTTGCAACCATAGTTGCTCCCACAGAGCAGTTGGATGGACTCGTTGTTGCGATCAAGGCTGTGTGCATGGAAGCTCACACCATTCAAGCCGAATATGAGTAGAAAATTGCAGACCTCCAGACCAAGTTGCAGGTGGAGACATGGCCCGAGGTTCACGCAAAGAGAGTAGCCAAAGTTAAGCAGGCCTAGGATAGTATCGTCACTGCGGTCACTCAGTGTGACCACTCTCTGAATGAGGCCATGGACATTTGGGCCTCCGTTCAAAATGATTCAGTCGTGCAGCAGCTACGTGACACACTCAGCACCAAGGAGCAGTAGTTTGAAGAAATCTTCATAGTAGCACCCACATTGGTGATCACACAGAGGCTTGCTTGTCTGCAAGAAGGTCGCAAAATCCAGGCAAAAATTGCAGACTTGCATCGTAAGGAGAAGGTGCTCAAAGAACGTATGCAACCGTTGGCAAAGGAAGTACTGCAACTCTCTTAGACATTGGAAAACACACTCAATATTATTCAACAGACCCAGCGCATTGTGGAGATGGCCCCTGAAGGGCTTACGACAGATCAAATGGTTCAGCAGGCACAGGGTGCAGTAGCACAGAGCCTTGAGATAGTGCTCCCTCTCTAGACTTCTATCAAGACACTCAAAGATAAAACTAAGGAGAGAGCAGCAATGCCTCAGTGACTCAAGACGAGTCACATGTTTGTGTTGGGGGCCTGTTGGAGCGGGGTTCCCTGAGGCACAAGTTCCAAAGGGATTTTTTGTATGTTTACATGTGTGCACTGTGTAGATGTAGTCAAAGGGATTTTTTCCCCAATTTTGGATATAATTAAGCTAAAATGTAAACTATGGGCCTCAAACCGTGCTTTGAGACTATAGTATCTACGCGTTAGGTGTATTATAAATAGATAGCATTTGTCTATGCTAAGAAGTAAGTTAAGGTAATTCATAGATAAGTTGACGAGATATTGATAGAATTTTGTGTCTGTAAGGATTTTGGGTTGGGTAAAAGGCTCCTGTTGGCCGTGTGCATGGAGACCTAGTCCTAGATGTATGCGAACTCCATTGGTTGTGTGCGCCGAAGGGATTGTAAGGGTTTTGAAGGAAAACCGTTGTATTGACAGATCTAAAGAATTAATAGAAGGAATAGTTTTGGCGAATTCTCTGTGTTATGTGTATATTTGTTGTTTATGCTTATTGTTTATTATTTGATGAGATCACACTATCTAGTTACTTATTGATGAATGTGCAGAGCTAATTGATATTTTTAGGCATGAGTATTGACATCTGTTATGTATTACATTGATTAGATCGAGATCTGGTTCTGATTGGTTGTCTGCATTGAAGAAAACCCTATTTCTATGATATCTCTGTGTTTCTGTTATAGATATTGTGCACATTTGTATAAGTTCAATTAGGTTATTCTGAGGACCACTTCATTAAATTATCTCTTAGGGTACAAAAACCTAGTTCCAGCACCACCCCATACTTCTTCGGGTGAGACTTTGGTCTGCGCAAGCAGATCATTGCCAAAATGGCTAGTAGTTGGAGGGTTTGTTGGTTATCCATAGACTTTAAACCTGGGTCAGGACCCCTCAAGCCAATAAGATGCTCTAGTTGGTTTTTTGGTTTGAGTCCCACATTCATGCTTGTAATATGGCACGGGGGTGATTGACTGAAGTAGATTTGGCTCAACCAATCTATGGTCGGGTGGAACGTGGAAGTCCCATCTTCGATTGGTTTTTACACTCATTAATGAGAAGCTCATTCGTTTGGTATTTGGTATGAAAATGTACTGGTCATTATATGGATTTCATTTATGTTATATCCATTTTATTTTTTTTGTTATTATGCTGGTTATAAGCATGTATTTTATCAGTGATGATGTATGGCTCTATGTATGTTTTTTCCTGTAAATGAATATACAATGTATCTTTGGTAAATAGATTGTATTGCAGCTTATGATGTAAGGGAGAAATGCTTCTTAGAGATTTTAAGATAAGTATTAGACCCCTATGTTTAATTCTTATGTTTACACCTATAGATGCAATGTTTATGACATGTTTGACGAAATGTCTGTCATGGCTAGGTGTGGTCGGATGAATTCTTGATGATGTGATTGCTTCCATGTATTTTTTTGATGTTATTTATCCTCTCCTGAAGTTACAAGAATTTTTGGGTAGTGACATAGGCTCAAGGGCTAAAAATGTGGCACAAAACGCGGAGCTTCAGGCACAAAATTGTATGTTTGGGGCCCTAGCTGCTACCTTTCCAAGGCTAGCCCATGGCTAAGGGTCTATGGCCACTACCTTTCCCTTATATGCCCGCATCTAAGTCTGAAGAGGGTCAAAATTCAATCCCCCTTCAAGTTTTAGGGGCCTGGGAGGGTGGTTTACCTCCTTGAGGTGTTGTTGATGTTGTGTAAGGTGTGTTTGTCATGTTTCCAATGGTTCCACTTCCTTAAGGTCATCTAGGAGGTTGAATCTCATATTAGTAGCCTCTTATCATAGGTTTACCCCGGTTGGTCAATTAATTGGGTAGATGTGGGAAGAGGGTGTTACAGAGTGGTATCAAAGCCTGGTTGCACTCTCCTTGGGTGGTTTTTGGTTTATGTTCTCTTTAGGAGTTATATGATACCACAAAGTGGTATCACATCATGGTTCAACTCTCGGACTAGATGGTTAGTGTGTTGATCATGTGTTATGTTGATTGCCTATGTGTTTATAACAACTATATTGTATGTGGTGCTTGCATCCACGTTGTATTGGCCATGGTGACAGTGGTGTCACCATGGAAGTGTTGATGATGTTATTGTCGACATGTTGTCATGAATGTATGATTGATTGTGTGTTGTTATTGTTTATGTATTGTGTGTGCACTCTTTCTTACATATTGTTACATGTTTTATATGCATTGCTTGGTTATGCTAGGTCACATATGGGTCATTCTTTTGTATTGGTTGTACGTCTGTGCTTGTGTAATATTATTTGTTGAATATGCATTGGTCGGTCATGTTGGGTTACATGTTGCTTATACTTATGTATGGTTCATGCTTATGGTTGTGTATGGTCAAGCTTGCATTGGTGTGAATTTTGTATGGTCATGCATGGATGAATGGACTCCAACTAGAATGAAATTTATATGTTTATATGCCTAGACATTATATGTTTATATGATGTCATGATTATATTTATACATGTATTACGTTGATCGATTGATCTTGCAGGAAGTATCCTCCCCAAATTACACTAAGGTACGTTGGTTTATTGTTATTTGGTTTAGCTGACATATCATACCTTGCAGGAGAAATATCAACATGGATAGAAATATGGTAGACTACAATGAATCCCCCCATGAGTCATATGAGCAATATTGGGTTGCTGATTTGTCATCATTTTCACTTGTCTTTGTCATTCATTAAGCCATTATTTCCAACCATCCATTGCACCATTTCACTCACTTTCCACCATTTTTACCATAATTCTTCAAAATGTGTTTTGTATGTATAATTGTTTAATTAACGTCATTTTCCTTTATTTTTAGTAGATTAAGAAGAATTTTGCATCATTTTAACTAATGATAGTTTAACAAGTTCAAGTGGTTGCAGATTTGTCAAGTTTTCGTAGCTACCTCCATGGTTGAGGTAGTAGCACCACTCTAGAATGAAATTAAACACATATACATTGTTTGTAAAAACTCCAATATGGATTTTTTTGGTCAAATTCCACCCAGCTTGCATATGTGGACCTCTAGGCAAATATCAAGGGAAATCGCAGTAGTTTTGACCAGTCAACTTCAAATGTGTTTTCTGCGCAAACGAAATCAAATCTCGAAAAAAAAAAAACATGGGTTTTTTTTAGCATGGACCCAATTAAGTTCCTCCCAGACCGTTCTCCCTAATTCATTACCATGTAAGAGATATTTCAGGTTATTTGGAGCCTTATTTTACAGTTTCGTGAGCAAACAGTGCACCCATGTGTCAATAAATACCCAGTCAATAAAACAGAGATTGGAATGGATTGTGCTTCATCAAATTCGTGGAAATAAGGTGTCCATTCAGTTCTTATATTTAGCCATATGAATCTCCATGAAGTTACATTGTAACCCCGACATAGACACTCCATTGAAACAAAGAGGGGAGGTTAATTTTTTGAAGCATAGAGTGAATTGTTAAAATTATGTTTTACATCCTTTTTAATGAAGAATTTCCTTGAAGTTTGATGTGTAGCTGACTTTTTGTGTGAAGCTTTGATACCACCTATTTGTGGAGGTCCCCTACAAACAATGAAGGTTTTTCATTGTATGTTTTTAATGTAGTTGTTTTCATGCTTTCATTTTATCATTTGATGTAGCTTAAGCTCTTGCTTTCATTTTGGAAATTGTTATAGTTGTTTTCAGAATTCTACATTTCCATTTGAAGTAGAAATTTACGTAGTTTCCCTTTGTCATTGGATGTACATTCATTTCCCTTTAGAATTGTTAAAATTACAGAGTAATTCAAAAGCAACAATAGTTTTTTATAGAATAGTTCCTCAAGTTCATGTGTGATTTATTTCAATAAGCATTGAGAAGTTTATTTTCCAGTTTGCAAAGCATGAGTGATTTCTATTCAGTAATGAGTGAAAGATTTTCTTGTAGCTTAAGAGTGACTTCTTTTTCAGTTCATGAGTGATTTCTTTCAAATGCAATGGTGATTTACTTATTTTCATTTCCAAAACATTTCATTTCAAAAACATAAAACATATAAAGTTTCATTTTCTTGAATTTGACTTTATCTTTATACACAAAACCGTTAGAATAAGAATTCTTTTAGAGAATAACAAATAAACTAGTTCAGATTTCTTCATAAGATAGAGAAAGATTTGTTTCAATTTTTGCAGAATAGAAACTTAATTGATTTTTAGAAATGTTGTACTATACAACACCCCCCATTTATACTAATATATGGGGATCCTTTTTAAATTTTATTTCCTTTAAAGAATGAGTGCTAATTCTAAAAAATTCATCATAAACTCTAAAATAGTGAAATACTAGTTTAATGCACTTTTCGCTTGGGAAATTTCACAAATCACATATTGCAAATTCTTTGGAACAAATGCTTAAATATCATGAAGGAGCTCTGAAATGTGATATCTGACCCCTTTCATAAAGGTTAAATCATCCATCTTAGGAAAACCTTAGTTATAACGATAGATCGAAAGCGTAATATAATTCAAAATTTCCCAAAATATAAACAAATGCACTTTGCGATATGTCTCGGACCAGAAATTGTTATAAAGAATTTCTCAGTCGTCATTGAAGTCCGAAAATGCCCAAAATATAAGAATACATTAAACAACCTTTAATTTAAGGAGAAAGCGCTTATAAGCTACTGCATATCGCAGATCGCAAGTAATGAAAGTTCTTATAACTATCACGCATTCTCCAATGCGAAATTTAATGTATCGAAATAATTTCTCCTGCAACATTTAAAGCCCTATACTGCGATAAAGCTTCTGATATTAACCTTTGAAATGAAACTTTATGTGAAATCCCGAGATGCAATATTGAGATTTTGCAATCGCACTATCGCATGAATGCTTAACGAAACTATTTTTCACACACTTCATTTTTGCGATGTGATATTATGATTGGACGTGAAGTACGTAGAATTAATAGCCTAAAATGAAACATCAAATGAAATTTTAAGGCAATTCACTGTTTTTAGTGGCTCGAGAAAAGCGATAATTGATCTCACTTATGATGAATTAAAAGCCAATATCTTTGAAAATCTTTCATTATCATTAGTTGATTTTGAAATTATCCTGTTTCAGTCACTCTATAGTTTTCACTCTACCCTCGCTTCTTTGAATTTCAGGAAAGCTTCCAAGGAAATGTCTCTAAGGAAAATGGTGCAAAAGAAAAATAAACAAATCACTTCGGAGTCTGAGTCTTTAGAGATGCTACCCCTGGTCTCAGATACCACATGCAACAAAGATGGAGGAGAAATGGCATGGGAAGTTATTTATAATCTCCTCGAAGATGAACAACCCAAGATTACTGAAATCAGACCAACAATAGATTCCTCAATGCCATCAACAGCTCAAATGAGTGATGCATCCTACTCTTTCCTTCATAGGATAGCAGCAAGACCTAAAAATTTAACATACACAAATATGGTTAAATGGGTGATCGACAACTTGAACATTGTAGACAAATAGTTTAGAAATTCAAGGATGGAACTCATGGGATCTTTGACAGCTGAAGACCTGAGGCAAATGTACCATCTTCCAAAACCTCAGAAAATTTATGATTCAGCATTCCTATCACAATTCTCTAAAGAGAATTATGAACCATTCAAAATTATTCAAAATTGGAAGTCCAGCACCAACAAATTAAATCAATATAAAACTGGTATGTACCCTATTGCTTCTTTATCAGCCCCTCATAACTATGCGGCCGCTATGTTATGTAGGTTATATGGAAAACCAAACAGTACCAAGTTTCAATAGAATGGGTACCCTTGATAGATTCATGCATTAATTCCATCATAATTAACAGGGCCACCATCCTATCTGATAACCTAGCTATCGCTTTCTTCGACTATCATTGTAAAAGAAATTCCTCCATGAGAATTTTTCCCCCATTCTATATGAGCTTGTACATTATGGATGCTATCTATTTTTCCACTAAATTTCCAATCATGGATTGGAAATGGACCAGTCAAGACCCAAACCCTATCCACCTCAGTCATAAAGAGTTATGGCATTCCCATTTCAGATCTCATTTTTACAGGATTTTTCATGGTGTCATGTTGCCCATGCACCAACTTATTTTTGACAAGAAAGCCCCAATGTTTTCTAAAGAAGTAAGTATATACCTTCTCCCAATAGGGAGTTATTTTAATAAACAAATGTTTACCTATATCAAATTTTTCGGGAGTATTGAAAAACCTCATGTTCTTCCTCTATACATCCCCGATAAACTACTAGCAAAGGAAATTTCTTACCAAACAGTAGGAAACAGCCTTAAAAAGAGCCTAAAATATTCAAAGAAAGCTTTATGGCCAGTTTTCTCGATACAATGTGGTTCTTTTACACTAAATTATTTTGGTCATGCAATAAAAGAAATTCTAAAGCTAGCCACCATTCCAAGTAGGCAATACGATCCAAATAAGATAGCCTACAATTTCACTATGTCACTGAAAGTTAAGGCATTTATTCATGAAGATGATAAATTTGAAGATTTATTGGAATCCGCTCAATATTTTGAGAAAGCTATAAATTGGGAAAAGGTAAAGTTGGATCCAATTGATTTTCACAAATTCCAAGAATTCATAAGCCAAAAGCTTGAACAAATTCTGTTAAATTTGTTAAGCACCCAACATAAAGCTACACCCAGTGTTAGCATTAATACTGATGAGTACAATTCAGAAGCAGAATCAGAAAATAAATCAACACGCTACACAGAAAAATCTCATAATCAACTAAAGGAAATAGAATCCACAGCCGAGACTAGTCAGAAATCTATAGAACATCAGATGGAAATTGATCCAAGTCAAAGCACTATTCATAAGGGAAAAGGCAATGAAATGGAATAACAATGGGAAGAATTTCGTCAAAGCCTCCAGAATATGAAAGAGATAAAAAATGATCAAGAAACTTCATAGTTCCATACACCTCAGAAAACTCAAAGAAAATAAAATCCAGAAACAGGAGATAATCAAGAAACAAACAAGTAGAAAGTAGAGCTTATCCCTGCATTCCTTACATCTAAAATCACCTTAAAAATAGAGGAAATTACTCCTCTAGATGTGTTCTATATTCCTAAGCATAAGGTTGTAGTGCAACAATGAAAAAGAATAAGATTGAAAACTTCTACTGAAGTGTGACCAGGAAATGAGTCAATGGAAGTAGTCTGGAAAGACAATACCACTGACCCAACAGAAAATATTTCTAAGTTGTCACAATTTGTAGGATCTCATGCCATAGCCACAATTGATAAAGCAGTCGAGGTCTCAGTTTTATTAATATTAAAGGAAGAAATAATCTGACAGTTGGAGCAACAACTAGATATTGAAAAACCAAATGATAATAAACAAGCCGAGATGCAGCTGTCACAATTGCAAAAGGATATGGAAGCAATGAAAATAAGGTATGAAGAAGATATCACTGCAAAGAATCTGAAAAATTTGTGAAATGCGGGAATTGATTACCAGATACAAAGATATACCAGGTAAAGATGAATTTATTAAAGAAGCTTTGGAGCTGAATTATCAATTGTGTATACAACAAGGTATATTTTTCCAAAAGATGTTTATTATTAGTCCTTATGTAGAGACTAGTGAACATTTTACAAATCAAGTAATTGATTAGAGGACCAAATTTGAAGAAATAAATACTGAAATCTCAGGTCGTATTACATGGAAAGAAACAGACGAAGGGACAAAGGAAAATCTTCATGAAATTGAAGAAACTCTTAAAGACGTCCTATTCATAGACTGGAATGTATAGATCAAACAGGCAGAGCGAGTAGTAACAAGTGTAGAAATTTCCTGTTTTCCCACCCCGGTTTCCAGTTTCACCTTATTTCTCCTTTTAGTTAAATGTCCTTTCTATATCCTTACATTCAACAACAGAAAAATAATTTTTTGCTGAAAACACAAATTCTGGAAAATTTACAGAATGCTGGAAAATGCAGAAATAAAAATCAGCAAGCTCAAAACAGCCATTCAACACATTTTAACACAGAGATTTTTGGTCAAGGTGACCCTGGAAAAACCCCCTACAAATCTTGGGGAAAACCAGTCTAAAAGCTTCTCTTTTATTTCTGAAAAATGCTTTTACAGTGAGCAGTAATACACAGAAAATTACAGCAAACACAAAAATCACTTATCTCGACTTTCGTGCCACCCTCCACCTTGAAAATCGTGCCAAACAGCAAGCAGAAATTTTACAGGAAGTTACAGCATTAAATGTTGTCTTTGCTGCCTCGAAAAATGTGCCAGGAATGACCGTACAGACTGTACGAATTTCGTACAAATAGGACAACATCCCCTTTCTCGATTTTTGTGCCCAGAAAATCAGCCTAGAAAATCGTGCTCCTTGCCACTGTTCCAGTTCCTTGAAAACAGTACTGCCCCTCTCTCGAAAATCGTGCAAACTGTTGTACAGATTTTCTACCTCGGTTAGTGTGCCAATGAAACTCTGTTGTACAGATTTTCAGCCTTGGGAAGTGTGCCCTCTTGTTGTATGGATTTGTTGTGCTGCCTTTGCTGCTCTCCCTCTGCTCAGAAATTACTCTTCAGCTTTCTCTCCTCCTCTCTCAATCTGCTCATGAAAGAATGAATGACATTTTCCTCCTTTCCCTCCTTTAACCTAACCCTAAATGACTTTTGGGGAATCCCTAAATCCAATGGCTGAAATAGATTGAGATCTAGGGCTGAGATTAAATGCTCATTTAAATCTCACTTTCTATTTTTTAATTCACCCCACTTTAATAAAGACTCACTTAGTCATTTATTTCCAAAGTCACTTTTCCTTTCTAATTTAACATTGACTTTATTAAAGTCACTTTAAAATTAGACTTTAGTAACTTTATCACTTAAAGTCACTTTTAAATTAGATTTGACTTTATAACTTTATAAAGTCACTTTAGGAGAAAAATTAAATTCTTTTGGACACTTTTCCCTAGGCCAAAGATCAAAGCCTTAGGGAACCATCTGTCCTCCGGTAACCAAATTTCAACACTCCCTCTTATCGAGGAAGGTGTTCCTCACCACACCCATCTTGTCTCTGAAGTAGACATGTTTGCCCCATGGTAAGGCTTTGGTAAGAATATCTGCAACCTGCTCATCAGTGGGAATATACTCAAGCTTCACAGCTCCCTTCTAAACATAGTCTCTGATGAAATGATATTTGATCCCGATATGCTTTGACCTGTCATGAAATACTGGATTCCAGTTTAATGCAACTCTGATTATCACAGTAATCATTGAAGGTCTCAACGGCTAACCAAATAAGCCAAACAACATCTTGCGAAGCCATATGGCCTCACAACTAGCTAGATTGGTTGCCATATACTCTGCTTCCACTGAACTCAATGCTACTGACTGTTGCTTTCGGCTAAACCATGACACCACTGCTGAACCCAACCCAAAACAACACCCTAAAGTGCTCTTAGGCCCAGCAACAGATGTGGCCTCTCTCAAGGTGTCCTGAAGCCACTTGGGCTTCCTCTTCCCTGAGCATACTTCTCCCATTGGAGAATGAAACTCCTCCTCATCATCATCATCAGGAGCCTAAACTCCTGACTGTCTGTCTGATGTCCTTCTGCCTGCAGCTAAACCTGTAGATGCTGAAGTACCGTGTGAACTATCCATCAGTGAACTTCCTAGTGAACTTCTCTGTGGACTGCTCTGCATGCTGCCCGAAGCACCACCCCTCTGACTCTGTGAGCCACTGCTCACTGACAAACCTGACATCGTCATAGATATACCTCTGGATCCTCCTGATCCCTGTGACTGACTCAGCTACTGCTGAGGGTCTAGCTGATCCAGATACTCTAACTCTCGTGACCTCCTAAAGGCCCTATCCTCCTCGAACTTCACATCCCGCCTGAAAACAACTTTCCTCTGTGTAGGAATGTAAATCCGAAAGGCCTTTGAGGTCTCACTGTAGCCCACAAAGATACCCTTCTCTGTGGTGGGCTCTAGTTTGGTCCTATTCTCCTTGGGTATGTAGGATTATGTGATACACCCAAAGATACGAAGATGACCAATATCTGGCTTCTTCCCAGAAAAATCCTCTTCTGGAGTCATGTGCCCCAAGGCACGATGCGGACACCTGTTCTGCAAATAAACAGCTGTGTTGGAGGCCTCTACCCACAAAAACAATGGCAACCCCTGATCATGTAACATGGCTTTGGTAGCCCCTCTGATGCATCTATTCTTCCTCTCCGCAACCCCGTTCTGCTGGGGGTTGTAAGGAACAGTGAACTCCCTCCTAATGCCTGCCTCCGCACAATAGTCAACAAACTCTCCAAGGGTGTACTCTCCTCCATTGTCCGACCTCAGGGACTTGATCTTCCGACCTGTCTCTGTCTCCACAAGAGCTCTGAACTCCTGAAACCGCTTGAAGACCTCACTCTTGGTCTTCAAGAAATAAATCCAGGTCCTCCTGGAGTGATCATCAATGAATAAAACATAGTACTCATATCCACTCAAGGAAACATGAGACATCCGATCGCTCACATCGGAATGAATCAAATCAAGTATCCTAGTCGCTCTGTTGTCACTGCTGGGAAAAGGGGATTTGGCAAACTTGCCCATTGCACATCCTCTGCAAGTATCAAAGTGATCAGTACTGAAATATTTCACACCTGTAGTGATCTCCCGCAATGTCCTTAAGGCCCCATGATACATGTGCCCCATCCTGCGGTGCCAAATCTCACATAGCTCAGAACTGCTAGCTCTGCTATCAGTGCTACTACTCAATGCCAAAAGGGGCTGGAATGCAAACTTGTACACCTTTGCATGGCGTACACCTATCACTCTAGTGGAATCAGCTAGAGTGCCCCTGGGATATATCAGCACCTGTCCTCCCCTGAACAGTATCTCATATCCTTTATCCTCCAAAGCTGAGACGGATACGAGGTTCTTCCTCATCCCTGGCACATAAAGAACATCTGACACCTTCAAGGGAGGTTTGGGTTCCCTATGAAATGTCAGTGTTCCCACACCGACTGCTCTAACAACTCTGTCATCACCGAGTACTACCTCTATATCATTGCCACTCTCTGAAAGCTTTGAGAAGTACTCATGGACTCCTGTCATATGACGTGAAGCCCCACTGTCCACATACCAGATACCCGACGATGCTCCGCTAGTCGACGGAAATGCATGCTCCCTCTGAACCTCTGTGGCAAGTAATCCTGCACTAGAGGACTCGCACGCAATGAACCCAAACTCCCGGTCAAAGTGATCTGCAAAGTCCTCAACCTCTGTTGATGCTGCCATGCTATGGGTCTTCCCCTTCTTCTTCTTCTTCTCCGGACACACAACTGCATAGTGTCCCATCTTTTGACAATTCCAACACTTGACCTTGGAATAGTCCTTCTGTATGTTACCCTGTTTACCTTTACATTTGCCTTTGCCCCCACCATTTCTTGTGGAAGCCTGCTTCTTCCCTTTGCCTTTCTTGCCTCCTGCCAATAGTGCTACATCCTCATCCTGCTCAACTAGCTTGGCTTCCCCAAGCTGACCTTTCCTGATCTCTGTCTGAATGCAATCATCCCAAAACCTCTCCCATGTGGGAAGGGTCTCACATGCACAAACTCCATCAGCAAAGTTCATCCATGAACTGGGGAGGCCATTCATTGCTATCCGCACCAACTCAGTGGGTGGAATGACCTCTCCAATTGCTGCCAACTCATCTCTCACATTAGTAATCTTTGTGAGATATCCAGCTGCACTATCAGTCTTACCCATCTTAATGGTTTTCAGCTTCTCCTTTAGGACCATTTTCCGGTTCTCATTGGTACTTTGCTAGAGATTGGTCAATGTTGTCCACATCTCATGATCATTTCTCTTTCCTCTCACATGAGGAATGCAATGGTCTTTGATTCCATCTAGAATCGGTCTCTTACCCTTGTTTTTCTTTTTATTATATGCTACCAACTGAACAGCATCAATAGGCACATTAACAGGCTACTGTTGGGTATGAACCATGATATCCCAGACTTTTGTCTCCTCAAAGATACTCTGCATTCTCTCCTTCCAAACACTGTAATTGGTATGCCCATCCAACCTATCCTCCACCCTCAATCCCAATGACATCCTGCTGTCCTAAAACTGAAAAATAGCACTGCTGTAGTAAAGATAAAAATTATGTTTGTGAAAAATCAGCTTGCTGGAATTTTCTGAGTGAAAAATCAGCAGGTTGTATTTTTCTCCTTGTTGTCCCAGACTACACTTTCAGCACCCAAGCTCTGATACCATGTAGAAATCTCCTGTTTTCCCACCCCAGTTTTCAGTTTCACCTTATTTCTCCTTTTAGTTAAATGCCCTTTCCATATCCTTACATTCAACAACAAAAAAATATTTTTTTGCTGAAAACACAAATTCTGGAACATTTACAGAATGCTAGAAAATGCAGAAATAAAAATCAGCAAGCTCAAAATACCCATTCAACACATTTTAACACAGAGATTTTTGGTCAAGGTGACCCTGGAAAAACCCCCTACAACTCTTGGGGAAAACCATTCTGAAAGCTTCTCTTTTATTTCTGAAAAATGCTTTTACAGTGAGCAGTAATACACAGAAAATTATAGTAAACACAAAAATCACTTATCTCGACTTTCATGCCACCCTCCACCTTGAAAACCATGCCAAACAGCAAGCAGAAATTTTACAGAGAAATTACAGCATTAAATGTTGTCTTTGTTGCCTCGAAAAATGTGCCAAGAATGACCATATGGACTGTACAGATTCTGTACGGATAGGACAGCAGCCACCTTTCTCGATTTTCGTGCCCAAAAAATCAGCCTAGAAAACTGTGCTCCTTGCTGTTGTTCCAGTTCCTCGAAAATAGTGCCACCCCTCTCTCGAAAATCGTGCAAACTACTGTACGAATTTTCTGCCTCGGTTAGTGTGCCAATGAAACTCTACTGTATGGATTTTCAGCCTTGGGAAGTGTGCCCTCTTGCTGTACGGATTTGTTGTGATGCCTTTGCTGCTCTCCCTCTGCTCAGAAATTACTCTTCAGCTTTCTCTCCTCCTCTCCTCAATCTGCTCATGAAAGAATGAATGACCTTTTCCTCCTTTCTCTCCTTTAACCTAACCCTAAGTGACTTTTGGGGAATCCCTAAATCCAATGGCTGAAATAGATTGAGATCTAGGGCTGAGATTAAATGCTCATTTAAATCTCACTTTCTATTTTTTAATTCACCCCATTTTAATAAAGACCCACTTAGTCATTTATTTCCAAAGTCACTTTTCCTTTCTAATTTCACATTGACTTTATTAAAGTCACTTTAAAATTATACTTTAGTAACTTTATCACTTAAAGTCACTTTTAAATTAGATTTGACTTTATAACTTTATAAAGTCACTTTAAGAGAAAAATTAAATTCTTTTGGACACTTTTCCCTAGGCCAAAGATCAAAGCCTTAGGGAACCACCTGTCCTCCGGTAACCAAATTTCAACACACAATTATATATACAAAGAAATAAACAGGAGAGAACATAAGCACAAGAATCAATCACATGTACAGAGTTATTTTTGGACAATTGTCCCCGGAAAAACTCAATGTGAGAAAACCGGTGCAGCAGATGAGGGTTTTATTAGTTCTTCAGCAAATGATATCTTTACAGGGAAAATATACGGCTAATAAATTTTGAACCACCTGAGACTAAATTTCCGGCTTACTCGGATAATTCTCTGACACCCATAACAACCCCTGCATGCCCCTGCGTCTCTCTGCGTGATTCACTGCGCAGTCCCAGCGCTGGACTGCGTGAGTCTACGTGGAGACTGCGTGGGTTCTTTGCGCTACAGCCTCAGCTGTCTCCAGTGACCCACTGTTGCCCTCCGACCCTGATCTTGATTACCCCTGACCTCCTCCTTCTGCTTCTGCAACTTCTTGCCTTGCAACTCTCCCACTGAGATCGAATTCTACATCAGAATGGATCTCCTTCCAGTACTGAATGTATGCCCGATTGTCTTCCAAGTGACTCTCAAGCCTTCTTTTATAATCTTCCTGTTGGAGAACCAACGACCCAGCTTAAAAGATTAATCAATGGCTAAGATTAAAACTTGACTTGATCCATGATTTCTAGAAGATTGACACTCTGACTTATTAATACCCTTTAATTATTTCATTTCCCTAAGTTTAGACTTTAAGGTCTTCATTAAAATAATTAATTATTTAATAAGTCATGAACCGAGTAGAATTTCCACAAACTGTTTCTGGGTTCTTTGGAATGCTGCTGTCCAAGCCTCCCTGCAAAGTTTGAGACTTGGAACACTTCCGGATGCTACAAAAATCAACAGTCTCTCTTAGCGAGGAAGGTGTTCCAACAATATGCCCGCTGCATGCTCCTCTGATTCTGAAGCACCCTCTGCATTGCTGATCTCAGGATTTTGCTCCCCCATCTGCTGCGCTACTGCCTCCTGTACTGCTGCCTTTGGCACTGCCACTGTCACTTGTTGCCTCTGTACCACAGCTCCCTCTGAATACTGAATCCTCCATTCCTGCTACTGGAAGGGATTCTTCATCATCCCCATCTTCTCTCTGAAGTAGACAAACTTTGTCTTTCCTAGAGCCTTTGTGAGGATGTCTGCCACCTGTTCTCCTGTTGGAGTGTACTACAACTGAACAATTCCACGTTGTACACAGTCCTTGATGAAGTGACACCGGATGTCAATATGTTTCGACCTATCATGAAACACAAGATTCTTAGAGAGCTTTATGCAACTCTGATTATCACATAAGATGCTGGTTGCTTCCATTTTCTCCTTGAGTAGATTCACTAGCAGTTTCCTAAGCCATATGGCTTCGCATGAAGCTGTGCTGGCTGCCATACTGCTTCTGTTGAACTCAGTGCCACAAACTTCTATTTTTTACTGCACTAGGAAGTCATTCCTGATCCTAGACTGAAACAATACCCATTGGTACTCTTCCGATCAACTGAACTTTCAGCCCAATCTGCATCAGTGAAACCACTCAACCTGACATCATTGTCACGGGTGTACTTCAATCCAAGCTCGACTGTCCCTCGAAGGTACTTGAGAACATGCTTGGCTGCTGCCCAATTTGCCCTCTTCGGTTCCACCATGAATTGACTGAGGGTATTAACAACATAACAGATGTCTGGCCTTGTATTTACCAGATACATCAATGACCCTATGAGCTGCCTGTACAACGTAGGATCAACTTCATCATCTTCGGACGTGTCGATTTTTCTCCAGTTGGTGATCATTGGAGTGGTCATGGGCCTATAATCCTCCATCTGAAATCTATTTAGAATCTTTGTAGTGTATCTTCCTTTACCAAGAAAGATCTCCCCATTCTGCTGCCAAACTTCCAACCCCAGAAAATAGTGCATTCGTCCTAGATCCTTCATGTCAAATTCTTCAGCCAAATTCTTCTTGCAATCTGTGATGAGCCTTGATGATCCTGTCAAGAACAGATCATCCACATACAACACCAGGATCAAAGGCTCACTCCCTACTCTTAGGAAGTAGAGATTGGGATCTGCATCACTCTTGACGAATCCCATCTTCTGCAGGTAGCTGTCAATTTGACCATACCAGGCTCTAGGAGCTTGCTTTAGTGCATATAATGCTTTCTTCAATCTGCACACGAGTTTTCTGATCATGTGTCTCAAAGCCTGCCGGTTGTTCTATAAACACTTCTTCTTCTATCACACCATTCAAGAATGCCATCTTAACGTCCATCTGGTGAATTTCCCATCCCATCTGCATAGCAAGGGATATCACGGACCTGATAGATGTGTACCTGACTACTGGGGCGAAGGTTTCTTCATAGTCTATCCCTTCCTTCTAAGCATACCCCTTAGCCACAAACCTGGCTTTAAATTTCTCGACGTTGCCGTCAGCGGCATACTTGATCTTGTAGATCCACCTAGATCCTACAAATGATCTCTCTAGAGGTCTGGGTACTACTTTCCAAACATCATTTGTCATGATGGAACTGTACTCTTCCACCATTGCATCAACCCACACCTGTTGCTGTGCTGCTTCCCGAAAACTGGAAGGTTCTCCAACTTGAGCAACCAAGGCTTGATACCTCTCAAGCTGCTTACGCTGTCTCTTCTCATTTTGGGGGATTCCGACAAAGTCATTTGCATCCTTCAGAATTTGTCGAAGATCCCTGCTCGTTCTTCCATTGGTGGTGGGTGGATTTACCGACTCTCCTTCTTGGAAATCCTCGGGAGACACATCCTTTGGATCACTATGCCTTGGAGAGGCAACTGAATTTTTTGCTGCTGGTTGTTGGGGCTGGACCAGAGACTCTTCCTCTGACTGCGTAGCAGAAGGTAGCTCTCGTGATCTTCTGAAGGCCTTCTCCTCCATAAACTTCACATCCTTCGCACCACCACTTTCCCGCTCTCAGGAATGTAGATGCGATAAGCCTTTGCATGCTCGCTGTATCCTACCAGATACCCCTTTTCAACAGTCATCTCCAACTTCTTCCTCTTCTCACTGGGCACATGATAGTAAGCGGTACTGCCGAAGATCTTAAAGTGACTCACTTCAGGCTTATTGCCAGTGAAGGCACTTTTTGGCGTGATCTTTCCCAGTGCAGTGTGAGAAGTCCTGTTTTGAATGTAGACAACTGTATTACATGCTTCAGCCCATAGAAATTTGGGCATGTCTTGGTCATACATCATAGCTCTGGTTGCTTCAACAATAGTCCGGTTCTTCCTTTTTGCCACACCATTCTATTCCGGATTGTATGGGGCTGTCCATTCTCTTTTGATGCCTTCCCTTGCACAAAATTCGGTGAATTCTTTATCTATGTATTCACCACCATTATCTGATCGCAACACCTTGATCTGCTTCCCTATCAGATTTTCCACCAGAGCCTTAAACTCTTTAAATCGACTGAAGACTTCATCCTTGGTTTTCAAGAAGTAGATCCAAGTTTTCCTGAAATGGTCATCAGTGAAGGTGACAAAATATTCGGCACCGCTAAGAGCTCTAGTGGACATCGACCCACAGATATTTGAGTGTATTAGATCCAACACACCCTTGGCCCTATTGTTGCTTCTCTGATATGCTTCCTTGGCATATTTCCCCAATACGCATCCCTTGCAGACATCATCTCATTTGGTGCTCAGTTCTGGAACGCCTGTGATAGTCTTCTGGAGAGTTCTCAATGCCCCATGATGCAAGTGCCCCATTCTTCTGTGCCATAGCTCATTCAGGTCCGTTTCATTTCCACTGCCAACTAGTGCCATTGGAGAATCAAGTTGTAGCTTCTACAATTTGTTGCTTCTTACCCCGTTCTGTGCCTTCTTCTTCCAACTGGGGTGCTTGACGTAGACTTTGTTGCCAATAAAGTAGACATCATATCCTCGGTTTTGACGCTGTGACACTGAGAGTAGATTCATCCCCAAACTTGGCACATGCAGTACATTAGTGGCCCGGATTTTGTTTCCTGCCTCGGTTTGAAAAACTACGGTACCTCTCCCAATGGGAGAGCACTTTGCTTTATTACCCATGGTTATTTTGAAATTCATCTGCTCTTCTTGGTAGTCGGAAAAATAGTCCCGTACTCCCATCATGTGAGCAGAGGCTCCGTTGTCAATATACAAGACATCTGAAGACGCAGTGCTCGATAGACAAACAAAATCTTCCTCTAGTCTAGATGCCAATATAAAGACATCGTGATCCATCTGTTCTATCATGCTTCTTCCCCCTCCTGGAGAACTACGTGAACCCTTCTACGATGTTGTTGCAACAGTAGATTTCCGTTCACTAATAGATGCCCCCTCTCTGTTATTCATCTCTGGCTCTGATACCATGTGAGAATTTTCAAACAATTGTAGTGATATATTTATTTCTCCTACTTATTATTTCAATAAGTTATTATTTAGAAATCTTCTGGCAAATATCGAAATAAATACTACTACAACACTCACAATTATATATGCAGAGAAATAAACAGTAGAGAACATAAGCATAAGAATCAATCACATGTACACAGTTATTTTGGACAATTGTCCCCGGAAAAACCCAATGTGGGAAAATCGGTGCAAGAGATGAGGGTTTTATTAATTCTTCAGCGAATGATATATTTACAGGGAAAATATACGACAGATAAATTTTGAACCACCTGAGACTGAATTTCCTTCTTACTTGGATAATTCTCTGACACCCAGAACAACCCCTGCATGCCCCTGCGTCTCTCTGTGTGATTCACTGTGCAATCCCAGCGCTGGATTGTGTGAGTTTGCGTGGATTCTCTGCGCTGCAGCCTCAAGCTGCCTCCAGTGACCCACTGCTGCCCTCTAACCCTGATCTTGATCACCCTTGACCTCCTCCTTCTGCTTCTGCAACTTCTCGCTCTGCAACTCTCCCACTAAGATCGAATTCTACATCATAATGGATCTCGTTCGAGTACTGAGTCTATGCCCGACTTGTTTTCCAAGTGACCCTCAAGCCTTCTTTTATAATCTTCCTGTTGGAGAACCAATGGCCCAGATTAAAAGATTAATCAATGGCTAAGATTAAAACTTGACTTGATCCATGTTTTCTAGAAGATTCACACTTTGACTTATTAATACCCTTTAATTATTTCATTTCCCTAAGTTTAGACTTAGGGTCTTCATTAAAATAATTAATTATTTAATAAGTCATGAACCGAGTGGAATTTCCACAAATTGTTTCTGGGTTCTTTGGAACGCTGTTGTCCAAGCCTCCCTATTGAGATTGCAACAAGATGATGAGCTTAGTGGAAGGAGTCGCCTTCACTAAGTGGGCCCGTAGGGTATTTTTTGGCGCAAAGTCTATTTTTAGACTATGTCTATTTTTAGACATATGGATCATGTTCTATGAGTTGCAGGATGCTATTTGTGGATGGTTGGTCAAGTCGGGAAAAATAGATGGACTTCTATTTTAGACATATTGGGCGGAATCTATTTTTAGATTGCTAGTCTAAAAATAGATATGTCGAATATTATTAGCTCTTAATAATATTTGGACTCTAAACATTATCTTATCCTCTTGGAGCACTTCAATTTGATGCCTGGATGTGGCACATGCAGCTGACAGAAGGAATTACGCTATTCCTAGGGTTTAGTGGAGCTATTGCATGGTTGACTTCAGTTAGAACTCATGTGACAGAGTTTGGTGGAGTTGATGAGACAGTTAATGGAGTTGTGTTCAGTTTAACTTAGTTGAACTAGTTGTATCTAGTCTAACTGATTGATACAATTAGTGAGAGTGGTGTGAATTAATTATTAATTAATTCACTAATTATTAACTCATAAATCAACTAAAGAATACATCAGTTAACTGCAGTGCATGGACAGTTTCAGTGGAGACCAGTGAAGAGGTAGGTGAAAGAGCAAGTGTGACTACACTGGTGCATGATATTGGCACACACATTGATGGAGAAGCCAATGAGGATTGCGCAGTACATACCAGTGGGATTTGAACCTGGATCTAGTAATTATCCATATTGGATTGCGCAGTAGAGGCTGGCTAACAGGTGGAGCAGATTGGAGCATGTGTTTTGTATGATCTGAGCTTGTGTAGTGTGTAACAATTGGAGATTGTACTGAGAGCTTGTGAGGAGTTTGTACAATGATTGTTACATGATTTCTATCATTATAATATACAGATAGTTGGGGGTTTTCAGCTTTAAGCTTTCAAATAAATACTGTGTTTATATGTGTGATTGTTTATGGTTTTAATGTGCGCATGCGATTGTTTAATTTCCGCAAATTGATGATCAATAGTAGAAGAGGTTATGTATTATGCATGAAGCTCAAATAGTGTGTGATCAGGATAATCTCGGTGAATAATTTAACATTTATTCAAAATTTCTACATGGTATCGTATGTTAAAGATTGATCATTGGAGCAATCAGAGTTATCAAGCTGGGTTGAGCTTTAGCCGTGGAATGTTACTGCAGCAGTGTTGTTTTCTCGGTGTCGAAGTTGTGATGTCTTTCAACGATTTATTGAGTATGCCCCGAGGCGCCCCGAATTATATTGCATGGAAGGACAGATGGAGGCGGCCGATGACAATGGCCAAGGAGTTCATATTAAGTCCCAAAGCCTACTCTAGTAATGCCGCCGTAATTATGCTTCGGCAAAGAAGACTAAGAAAGTGTCGAAGGATTCTGTGGAGGGCGTGAAGGAATCACATAAGGTCTCGCCTCGTATGGTAAGGCTTCTCCATTCTTGATGTGGAAAGCCTCGATGCATTTATTCCAAAGCAAGAGCGACCTCGAGGAAGTTGGCGCTCAAGGACAAACTCAGGAACATAAAGATGGAGAAAGGCGATAGTATGCCCAAGTACCTCACGAAGTTCATCCAATGCAGGGATGAGCTGGGAAGTGTGGGGGTGACTGTTGATGATGAGGACTTGGTGAGCTTCGCTCTCCTTGGGCTTCCGAAGAGTTGGCATTCCTATCAGGACTCTGTCAATGGTCGGGAGAAATTGCCAGGATGGGAGCGACTTTGGTCGGATCTTGTGCAAGAGGAGATAAGGCGAAGTACCAGGGACAAATCTTCATCAAAGAACTCTGATGAAGAAAATTGTGCTTTGGCTGCCAAAGCAAAGAAGGGGAAGAGCAAGAAAGCTTCTCAATCTGGTGCGAAAGGCAAGAAGCATGACATGTCCAAGGTGAAGTGCTTTCACTGTCACCAACACGGACATTATGCCACTAATTGTCCACAGAAGAAGAAAAATAAGAAGGCTGCTGGATCTGCAGCTGGAGAGGCCTTAGCCTCATAGCTTGAGCTGGATTTTTCACTAATTTCATGCTTGGTCTCAAGTGTGATGGGTTCAGTGTGGTTTCTGGACAGTGGTGCATCTTTTCACATGACAGGAGATCGAGATTTGTTTACTGATTTGGATGAGAAAGATCTTGGAGTGCACATCGAGATGGGCGATGATGGTAGATACAATGCGACTGGTATCGGTACCATTTCCTTTGAGAGGGAGTCTGGTAAACCCTTCGTATTGAAGGAAGTGATGCATGTTCCAGGATTGAAGAAGAATCTTATCTCTGTGGTGATGTTAGAAGACAAGGGATATGATGTTGTCTTTAGCGAGGGAAAGGCTTTCCTGTGCAGTAAGGCAACTGGTGAGACCCGGAGGATAGGGGTTCGAGTTAAGAACTTTTATCAATTGCAGGTAGATGGCTGCGTAGCAATGGCAGGCAAGGCAGAAGGAGTGGTGAGCCGGGATGATGGCGAGTTGTGGCACCGGAGGTTGGGCCACCTTCACCATGGAGCTTTGAAGATACTGCAGCAGATTTCTACCGGGCTTCCTAAAGGCACTCTTGCGTAGTCAGATCAGTGCAAGGGGTGTACCTTGGTAAAATTTGTGAAAGCCACCTTTCACGAGAAGGATAGTCGCGCCACGACGATCCTTGAGAGAATTCACACAGACGTGTGTGGACCTTTCTCAGTAGTTTCGACAGCAAAGCACAGGTATTATGTGATATTTGTTGATGATTTTTCTCGTAGGCCGGATCTTCTTCATGCGTAAGAAGAGCAAGACATACTCCAAGTTAGTGTGAGTTCAAGGTGCCAGGAGAAAGAATTTGTGAAGGTGAAGGCTCTGAGAGCGACAATGGTGGTGAATTCATCTTCGCTAATCTGGGCGACTTCTGCGCTGTAAGGAATTCGGAGAGAGCTCATAGCTCCCCATAACCCACAGCAGAACGGGGTTGCTGAGTGGAAGAACAGAATGATCGTGGGTGCTGCACGGGCAATGTTGCATGATCAAGGCCTACCCATTCACTTATGGGTGGAGGCATGCAATACTGCAGTATATGTGCAGAACCGTTGTCCTCACAAGATACTTGGCATGAGTACACTCGAGGAGGCGTTTTCTGGTAAGAGGCCTGATATTTCCCATTTGAGTATTTTTGGTTCACTTGTTTACATTCATGTGATGAAGGATGCTAGGAAGAAGCTGGAGCCGACTGCAGAGGTTGGGATATTTGTGGGGTACACTGATACACCCCACAACTATCGTGTGTATTTAGGCTTTACGCCGCAAGACCGCAGCATGGGATATCAAATTTCAGGAGGAGAAAGCCATGAAGTGTTCGCTTGAGAGGGAGCCACACTTGCATGTATATGAGGAGCTATTAGTTCCTAAGGATGAGCTTCCGGATGTGGATCAGCCACAAGAGGAAGATCATGGAGTGGAAGAGACCACTCATGCAGCGCCAACCATCAGAGGGCGCAAGCGCACTATAGAAGCTGAGTGACTGGCTCAAGATGCAGAGAAGGTTGTAGGACCACCTACAACACAGCGCAGACAGAGACAGTCACCGGATCGGTACACTGGATACATGGCTCTTGTGAGCAAATGTGTCGTGACAGAGCCATCCTCTTTCGAGGAAGCTATGGAGGATCCCACATGGGTAGATGCCATGGTGGAAGAGTATGATTCGATTGTCAGAAACAGTGCATGGGAGATTGTCCCAAGGCCGGAAGGGAAATCAGTGGTGGGTTCGAGATGGATCTACAAAGTGAAGCAGGCAGCTGACGGGAGTGTGGAGAAGTATAAGGCAAGATTTATTGCCCGAGGCTTTTCACAGATTGAGGGGATCGATTATGAGGAGACCTTTGCACCTGTCGCAAGGTATTCTTCCATACGGACGATTCTTGCTCTCTCAGCGCAGATGGGGTGGCACATTCATTAGATGGATGTGAAGACTGTGTTCCTCAACGGATTCATTGAGGAGGAGGTGTACATAGAGCAGCCCGAAGGTTTCGAGATCTTCAACAACGAGTCGCATGTGTGAAGGCTCAAGAGAGCGTTGTATGGGTTGAAACAAGCACCTCATGCTTGGTACACACGGATAGACAGTTATTTCACCGGACTTGGATTCTCCAAGAGTGAGGCGGATTGTAAATTTTTGTAGATGTTCTATGCTTGGAGCAACTTTACTTCTTTCACAGCAATCATACAAATAGTTAAGCAAAATGCAGATAGAACATATAAGTGGATCTTATAGAAGACAAATCAGAAACAGGAAAAATGTGGTGGTGCGTTACTACGGGCCAACAGATGCTTCAACCAAACAGTTCCTTGGTCGCCCAACCCGTAATGTGTCACAACAAAGCCCTCCAATAGCAAACGAGTCAACCCATGTCAACTCCAAAAAAGTCACCGTCCCGGGTGTCAACGCAGGGCAGCAAGCTAAAAGTCAACGCAGCTGTTAGATTGGTCATCCCTTGACCTCGTTCTGTGCCAAATAGTACCGCCTTCCAAAATCGAATCCCCACAAATTAAATAAATTGGACTCATACCAAAGTCACGTCGGTCAAACTTTCCGCAAAACCCTAACTCGCAAAATCGTCCTTCACCAAACTGCATCGTTTTGTCCTCTTCGTCCTTCACACGTGTGGATTGAAATTGTCCTCCAAGGAGCTCGTACCAAATCAGATGAGTGAAGAAGATGTGAGTTGAGTTGTTGTGAAATGCTCTCCAACTTTCCCTGTATTTATATCCATCATTGAGGTGTGTGACACATCCGCTGGGGGTGTAAAACCTTAAGGCCGACCTGCACATATAATTTATTATAAATAATAAATTCAAAATAAATGTTCTGCTCATCGGATTAAGATATATTTTATATGGATTTTACACCTCTCCGAAAGAGGAATCCAACAAAAATATTAGCCTCTTAATCCGAGCATCACAACATGGAGTTTGGACCTAGTTGTCCAAATTTAACACTCCCTCTCAACTAGGGTGAACTCCATCCATCAGTGCAATCAAACATCGTGCGTCATCCCGCCGTAACTTGCTTTGCTGGCCTCTTTATTTCAGAACAGAAGTGGGTCAGTCACAAAGACATCATCCCCCGACTGACATAATCAGTCCAGAGGTTCAAAAACCTCTATCAAACTCATGAAGAGTATCCAACCAACCCAAAGTTGGTTCATCTAACCCGAAGTCAGGCAGAGGTCCCAGACTTCACTAAACTTGATCCCAGATCAAGTGGTTGGACCATGCCATCCTAGATAGAGAGTACGACAATCTTTGATGCGTCCATCAGTCTTTGCTAATAGTCTCTAGCTTTTCCCACCTCATTGGCCAAATGAGAGGTACTTCCCATGAGCCCTGAACTCAATGGGTAGGATGCATACGGGGCATAGATAAATGAGTGGTGAACCAACTCAATAATCACAAGGGTGGGGCAGAAGCATTATGAGTGCTTATAGCTCCGAGAAGCTATCCCCAAAGCCCCCCAGAGCTCCCAGAGCTCATCGTCCAACAGGACCCACATCATAAGGTCTTTCCACGACACCAAGACTCTCACGGAAGGTTAGGAACTTGACCTTCCCCAGGGGCTTAGTGAGAATATCCGCGACCTGCTCATCAGTTCCTATATGATCGAGCCTTACGGCGCCTCGCTGTACCATATCCCGGATAAAGTGGTACCCGATATCAATATGCTTGGATCGGTCGTGGAACACAGGATTCTCAGTCATACGAATCCCACTCTGATTATCACAGAGTATCACAGTGGTATCTAGCACATGTCCAAACAGCTCACTAAAGAGCTTCCGCAACCAAACTGCTTCACAACAGGCCATACTAGCAGCAATGTATTCGGCCTCCGCGGTGCTCAAAGCCACCGACTTCTGCTTCCCGCTCATCCATGAGATCGAAGCAGAACCAAGATTGAAGCAGCATCCCGATGTGCTCTTACGATCCACCACACTGCCAGCCCAATCGGCATCAGTATATCCACGGAGTGTCACACTCCCGGCAGTGTATCTCAGCCCATGGTTTATCGTGCCCCTAAGATATCTCAGAAGATTCTTGGCACCAACCCAGTGAAAATGATGAGGCTCAACCATCTGTTGACTCAAAGTGTTCACTGCAAAACATATATCCGGTCGGGTGTTCACTAAGAACATCAAAGCTCCTATGAGTTGACGATACTCGGTAGGATTGGCCAAGATAGGCCCAGCAGCGCTGCCACTCAACTTCTTAAAGTTGAGTTCCATCGGTGTCGACACGGACTTACAGTCCACCATTCCAAATCTTTCCAGAAGCTTCACAATGTATTTTCCTTGAGAAAGGAAAATCTCTCCAGGTCTCTGCCAGACCTCTAGGCCTAGGAAGTAGTGCATCAATCCTAGGTCCTTCATCTCGAACTCAGCAGCGAGCTCCCTCTTACATTGATGAATGAGAGGGTCAGCACCTGTCAGGAAGAGGTCGTCCACATACAACACTAGAATGAGAGGCTTCTCCTGCACAACCTTGAAGTAAAGGTTCGGATCAGCATTACTTCGAGTGAAGCCCAGCTTCATCAAGTAACTATCCATCCTCTCGTACCAAGCTCTGGGTGCTTGCTTTAACGCATAGAGGGCTTTCTTCAACCTGCAGACATGAGTGTCTCGATCCTGAACTTCAAATCCCAGAGGTTGTTCCACATACACCTCTTCCTTTATTGCACCATGCAGAAAAGCGGTCTTGACATCCATCTGATGAAGACTCCATCCTTGTGTAGCAGCAAGGGCTATGATTGATCGAATGGTGGTATATCGTGCCACAGGTGCAAATATGTCATCATAGTCAATTCCTTCCTTTTGAGAGAAGCCATGGGCAACAAACCTTGCCTTGAACTTTTCAGCACTCCCATCAGATCCATGCTTGATCTTGTAGAGCCATTTTGCGGTGACAACAGATTTGTCCTTCGGTCTCGGGACCACATCCCAGACATCATTCTTCATTATGGACTCATATTCTTCGTGTATAGCATCCTTCCAGACTTGATGCTTTACGGCTTCCTCAAAAGATCCAGGTTCAGATTGTACAATAGTACTCATGGCAGCTAGATACCCTTGGTATCTACACGGCTTCTTGCTTTCTCGGAATGTCCCCCTTGGGGCAGCATGACCCTCAGCATCTTCGAGGGTGTCCCCGAGCCATGATGGTCTCTTTCCCAGTGAAGGAGATGGATCAATAGGGTCCATTGGTCCTTCAATATCAGGCATTGTCTCATCCTGCGGTTCTTCTAGATTTCCAGGCCTTTCTTTATGATTTTCTCCAGATCTTGGAAGATCTACTACTTTCTTCAGGGAAGCATCTTCGTCAAAGGTGACATCATGGCTTATCTCTACTTCCCTTTGACCAGGTACATAGACTCTATAGGCCTTAGAAGTCTCACTGCAGCCCACAAACATTCCTTTCTTCCCAGTAGCATCCAGCTTACTTCTCTTTTCTTTCGGCACATGAAAATAGACAGGACATCCAAAAATTCTAAAATGAGAGACATCAGGTTTCTTACCAGAGAAAACCTCTTCGGGAGTTTTGGAGTCCAAAGCGGAATGAGGGCATCGGTTTTGAATGTACAATGGGAAGAAGATTTGCAGCCTTCCTCGCCCACGTATAAATTCTCGCCTACGTGAAACCCTGCAGACCCCCGGGTCACATAGTATGATACTGGCAAATTTTCCACAATTTATAGTCCTATTCTTATGTTCTCCAACACCATTCCCGGGCTTCGTGAGTATATGCAGTAGTAGTCTCCCTCTTGATGCCAGCTTCTCTGCAAAAGTCTTTGAACTCATTTGACTCATATTCAGTGCCATTGTCAGTCCTCAAAATCTTGATCTTCTTTCCGGTCATATTTTCCACTAAGGCTTTGAATGTACGGAACCACATGAAAGCCTCATCCTTCTTCTTCAAGAAGTATATCCAGGTTTTGCGAGAGAAGTCATCAGTAAATGTCATATAGTAAGAACATCCCCCCAGGGATGTTACAGGCAACATACCAGAAAGATCAGAATGAACCAGTTGCAATATCTCAGATGTCTTTGTGACACTTGAGGGGAAAGGTCCCCTAGTATGTTTTCCTTCAGCACAGCCCTTACATACACCTTCATGATTATTTCCAAAATCAGGCATCCCTGTCACCACCTTCCTTGCTTCGGGAAGGGCTTTGTAATGAAGGTGTCCAAATCTTCGGTGCCATAGTTCGGTTTGTCGGATAGCATCACAAGTCATAGCTCCCAACGAACTCCCTCCAACCTGGTAGAGTGTACCAACTCTAAAACCAATTGAGATAGCTTCCTTGAAGCTCTCCTTCCACATGAGCACCTTTCCATCAGAGAAAGTTACATTGAATCCTTTGTCTTCCATGGCAGATACTGACACAAGGTTCTTCTTCAATTTAGGTACATAGAGTACATCTTGCAAACGTAGGACTTGTCCTTGAGACAAGTGGAGGGTCACAGTCCCTGTCCCTTTCACAGGATAAGTGGCATTATCCTCAAGGATAATTTCTAGATTAGTATCCCTTTCAACCATGTCAGAAAGTGCTTCCTTGAATCCAGTGATGTGTCTTGAGGCACCACTATCGATTAGCCAGACATCCATAGTGTCGGGCGGAGATGCAGCTGAGAGAGCAGATACAAGAATATACTCATTTCTTTATCAACAACATTAGACTCCTCATACCTGGTATTTCTAGACCTTTTAGAAGGTTGATTGTTTCCACCAAAGTGAGCCTTCCTCTTTCCTTTGGATTTGTCATTTCTTCGATTCCCATTCCTTCGGTTGTTGTTGTTATCATCACTATCGGGAGAATCCTTCTTGAAGGGGCGTTCTCTAGCATAGTGACCAGGCCTATGGCAGGTGAAACATTTACCCTTCTTCTCTTGAGTCCTCGATCTTCCTTTGTCCTTAGAACCACCAGAGTTCTTCTTTCGGGAATGAGCACCATAGGCAGCATTTCTGTCATTATCGAATTCCTTCATCCTTGTTTCTTCTTGCATACATCTAGACATAAGCTCATCAAAGTTAGGAATGGTATTATTGTTGAGAATGGTAGTTGTGAATACTTGCCATTCATATGGGAGTCCTCCAAGTGCGGTGAGAACCATCTCACGATCAGCTATTGTCTCCCCAATAGCTAGCAGATTGTTTCTTGTTTCGGTCAATTTCAAAAAGAAAGTTTGAATAGACTCATCCCGACCCTTCTTCATATTCTTCAACTTGTTCTTGAGGAATAGCACTTGGTTCACATTGTTTACCTTGAACATAAGGATCAATTTGTCATACATCTCCTTGGATGTGCCTAGTTCAGATATGTAGGCAACCAGACTCTTATTTATGGATTCCCTGATCAGCAGCTTTGCTCTGATTTCTCCCTTCTTATACTTGTTTCTAACAGCTGCAGAGGCATTGGATGGAGGTTCTTGAATCTTCCCCGTCACATGATCCAAGAGATCACGATCTTCCAATTTGAGATCTAATATCATCTTCCAGGCATGGAAGTCATTACTTCCGGTCAGCTTGTCATTCTCTTTGAATTCAAGACTAGTGGAACCCATTTCTTCCGGTGATGATTGCTAAAGATAGAGTTTGTCTTCACCTCGCCCGATACCATGTAAATTTTTGTAGATGTTCTTATGCTTTGGAGCCATATTACTTCTTTCACAAAGAATCATACAAAGAAGGCAAAATGCAAGATAGAACATATAAGTGGATCTTATAGAAGACAAATCGTAAATGTGAAAATGTGGTGGTGCGTTACTACGGTCAACAGATGTTTCAACCAAAGAAAGTCTCCTTGGTCACCCCAACCCGTAATGTGTCACAACAAATTCTCCAATCGAGCAAACGAGTAAACCCATGTCAACTCCAAAAAAGTCAACGCCGTCCCGAGAAAAGTCAACGAGGCAAGAAACTTAAAGTCAACGTGCCAGCCAGATTGGTCAACCCTTGACCTCGATTTGCAAGGCTACTAGTACGACCTTCCAAAATCGAACTTCCCACAAATTTTCAGCCCAATTGGACCATGCGTTGACCAAAGTCAACGCCGGTCAAACTTTCTGCAAAACCCTAACTCCAGAAAAATCGTCCTTCAGCTCAGCCGTACAGTTTTGTCCTTCTTCTCCTTCACACGTGTGAGCTGAATTCGTCCTCCAAGGAGCTCGTACTAAATCAGATGAGAGAAGATGATGTGAGTTGTGTTGTTGTGAAATGCTCTCCAACTTTGCCTGTATTTATATCCATCATTGGGGCGTGTGACATCTCTGTCGGGGGTGTGAAACCCAAGGCCGACTCAAGACATATAATTTGGAGAGAATAATAAATTCGTAATAAATGTTCTGTCATCGGATTAAGACATATTATATATGTGGATTTTACACCTCTCCGAAAGAGGAATCCAACAAAAATATTAGCCTCTTACCCGGGAGCATCATAACATGGAGTTTGGACCTAGTTGTCCAAATTTAACCGTACATGTAGCAGCCCGGTTTCGAGATCTTCACCGCCGAGTCGCATGTGTGCAAAGCTCAAGAGAGCGCCGTATGGGTTGAAACAAGCACCTCGTGCTTGGGTACACACTGATAGACAAGAGCTCAATTTGATTTGGATTCCAAGAGTTATGGGACCCTAACCCGGGATCAGACACTGATACATGGCTCTTTGTGGAGCAAGCAGACGTGGACAGAGCCATCCTCTTTTCAAGGAAGCTGTGGAGGACCCCTCATGGGTAGATGCCATGGTGGAAGAGTATGATTCGACTGTCAAAAACAATGCATGGGAGATTTTCCCGAGACCGGAGGGGAAATCAATGGTGGGTTTGAGATGGATCTAAAAAGTGAAGCAGGTAGCTGACGGGAGTGTGGAGAAGTATAAGGCAATATTTGTTTCCCGAGGCTTTTCACAGATTGAGGGGATCGATTATGAGGAGACCTTTACACCTGTCGCAAGGTATTCTTCCATACAGACGATTCTTGCTCTCTCAGCGCAGATGGGGTGGCACATTCATCAGATGGATGTGAAGACTGTGTTCCTCAACGGAGTCATTGAGGAGGAGGTGTACATAGAGCATCCCGAAGGTTTCGAGATCTTCAGCAGCGAGTCGCATGTGTGCAGGCTCAAGAGAGCGTTGTATGGGTTGAAACAAGCACCTCGTGCTTGGTACACACGGATAGACAGTTATTTCACCGGACTTGGATTCTCCAAGAGTGAGGCGGATCCTAACCTATACCAGATTGTGGTGGAGGGTAAGTTGCCGATCATTGTACTTTATGTAGATGATTTGATTTTGACAGGTGATGAGCTGTTGATACTCTCATGCAAGGAGGATCTTGCAAAAGAGTTTGAGATGAAGGACTTGGGCCTCCTTCATTATTTTCTGGGATTGGAAATTTGGCAGCGCAGTGATGGACTGTTTGTTTCTCAGGGTAAGTATGCTCGGGAGATACTGGAGAAGTTCAACATGCATGGCTGCAAGCCTGTTGATACTCCTCTTCCTGGAGGTTGGAGGAAGGAGGATGCTACTTCAGCGGAGGTAGTGGATGCCACTGTTTATCGACAGCTGGTGGGGTCGCTTATGTATCTGGTCAATACACGACCCGATATATGCTATGCTGTTAACCAGCTTTCGCAAGCTATGGTTAAGCCTACCAAGCTCTTCTGGAAGGCAGGAAATCATGTATTGCGTTATCTTAGAGGCACATCGGGATATGGCTTGTGGTACAGACAGGAGGATGGGGTGAAGCTATGTGGCTTCACGGATGCAGATTGGGCAGGGAGCCCAACGGACCGAAAGAGCACATCTGGAGGGATCTTCAGTATCGGGTCGACATCAGTTTCCTGGTACAGCAAGAAGCAGAGATCCGTGGCACCTCAGTTCAGCAGAGGCCGAGTATATGGCAGCGAGTTTGGCTGCATGCGAGGCTATATGGATGAGGAAGATCCTGGTCGGGTTGTTCGGTTCACACTTAGAGCCTACTGTGATTTATTGTGATAATCAAAGTTGCATCAAACTCTCGGTTAATCCAGTATTTCATGATAGATCTAAACACATTGACATTCGGTATCATCATATCAGAGATTGTGTGCAGCGGAGAATCATGTTACTTTCATACATTCCTACGGAGGATCAGGATGCTGATATCTTGATGAAGGTGCTCACTAGGAGCAAATTCGAATACCACAGAGGCAGGATAGGGGTTGCAGATAATCCATATCTTGTTGAGAGGGAGTGTTGAGATTGCAACAAGATGATGAGCTTAGTGGAAAGGAGTTGCCTTCACTAAGTGGGCCCGCAGGGTATTTTTGGCGCAAAGTCTATTTTTAGACTATGTCTATATTTAGACATATGGATCATGTTCTATGAGTTGCAGGATGCTATTTGTGGATGGTTGGTCAAGTCGGGAAAAATAGATGGACTTCTATTTTTAGACATACTAGGCGGAATCTATTTTTAGATTGCCAGTCTAAAAATAGATATGTTGAATATTATTAGCTCTTAATAATATTTGGACTCTAAACATTATCTTATCCTCTTGGAGCACTTCAGTTTGATGCCTGGATGTGGCACATGCAGCTGACAGAAGGAATTACGCTATTCCTAGGTTTTAGTGGAGCTATTGCATGGTTGACTTCAGTTAGAACTCATGTGACAGAGTTTGGTGGAGTTGATGAGACAGTTAATGGAGTTGTGTTCAGTTTAACTTAGTTGAGCTAGTTGTATCTAGTCCAACTCATTGATACAATTAGTGAGAGTGGTGTGAATTAATTATTAATTAATTCACTAATTATTAACTCATAAATCAACTAAAGAATATATCAGTTAACTGCAGTGCATGGACAGTTTCAGTGGAGACCAGTGAAGAGGTAGGTGAAAGAGCAAGTGTGACTATCAGTTGTGACTATACTGGTGCATGATATTGGCACACACATTGATGGAGAAGCCAATGAGGATTGCGCAGTACATACCAGTGGGATTTGAACCTGGATCTGGTAATTATCCATATTGGATTGCGCAGTAGAGGCTGGCTAACAGGTGGAGCAGATTGGAGCATGTGTTTTGTATGATCTGAGCTTGTGTAGTGTGTAACAATTGGAGATTGTACTGAGAGCTTGTGAGGAGTTTGTACAATTATTGTTACATGATCTCTATCATTATAATATATAGATAGTTGGGGGTTTTCAGCTTTAAGCTTTCCCATAAATACTGTGTTTATATGTGTGATTGTTTATGGTTTTAATGTGCGCATGCGATTGTTTAATTTCCGCATGTGATGATCAATGGTAGAAGAGATTCTGTATTATGCATGAAGCTAAAATAGTGTGTGATCAGGAGAATCTCGGTGAATAATATCTCAGTTATTCAAAATTTCTACACTCCCTGCAAATTTTGAGACTTGGAACACTTCCGAATGCTACAAAAATCAACAATGTTTATACTATAATCATTCACAGTTAACCATGGGATAATTACATAATAAGAGTACAAGACATGTCCAGAAGTGTGATTTCTATCAATGAAGTTCACTGGCTAGGCGACAAATCTTTGTGAATCGATTTCTGCAATTTTCTTTTAAGCCTATTCAAAATCTATCTCCACTGTTCAACTGGGAAATCATTAAATACCAAAGCAGTTTCCCTGGTTGGATAAAATCTATCTTCTTATTAGCCAACCATGGATAGCCCTCTTAACTGATGATGATTGTTTTCTATCTTCACTCGTGACAGGAATTGCAAACTTCCATCTACCGACTCTTGTGTGAGTTTTGGGACATGGGCTGACTCATACGTGAAGTGAACATTAAGCAACAATCTGTCTCAAGGAAGTAAAATACTCTTGATCTAATCTCACAAATAGCCGCTTCCAATAAGCAACTAATATCACTAGCTCTAAGCATGTAAAGATCAAGAGCAAACAGAAAATCATTTCTGATAGACCTCTCAAGGGGGATCACCTTAGAAAGGTTGTATTTTACATAGAATTTTCCTGAGGCTTTAGTTAAGAGGGTAATAATGGCTATATTCAAGAAGCTTACAGAGGTTGGCTAGGTAAGCATGTTTGATATGAAATGGCACTCAGTTTCATTATTGCCTTATTGAATCCTATTTTTTATTTTGTGTGGCTAGTGGAATTGGCAAATGGGGTGGTCTTGTACTTGTTTGACACGGGGTCAATTCCGTCTGCTACCACTATAACCTAGGTGCACCACGCTTGCTCTTAACATGGAAATGAGTTAATCGAGGGATCGAACCAAGGACCTCATAATATTTTACATAACATATTTACATGCTTTGCCAAGTGAGCTATCGCCCCGGGGCTTATTGAATCCTATCTTAAGAAAGAGAGCTATTTTGTTTGGTTCCTTTGTACATTCAATACTTCATCAATTTGTAATGTGGTTGTTCGAGCTGAATCATCCATTGATAGACATTCTCTATTTATTTTGACTATCGTGGATGTACTCAAATTCCCACCAACTCTCTTTTGAATCCTTTTCAAATCAGTTTGATAAGGTCTCTAGTTACATTCACTTCTTTTGGTGGGTCTCCATCTTCCCACCAGCTCTCTTTTGAGTCCTTTTTGAATCAGTTTGATAAGATATCTAGTTACATTCACTTCTTTTGGTGGGTCTCCACCTTCCCACCAGCTCTCTTTTGAATCCTTTTCGGATCAGTTTGATACAATTTCTAGTTGCATTCACTTCTATGTTCGTGACTTTTAGTGCTTCTTGGTACATTAGAAGTAGACTGTTCCCAATAATTGGGAAAATATTTTTGTACAATTGATAGGAGAAAACCTTTTAACCCTTGAGAGTTACTATTTATGATGTGCTAGATAGCCATGTGTAAATCCTCTTAATATAGGGGCCGTGGAAGGAGTCTTTGCTCTAATTAAGAGACTAATAGGGGCACTTGTTAACATTGACTTCGCCCTAGGCATATTCAATATTAAGACTTAACTAATAAATACATTGATGACTCATGAGTACATCTTTTAGTTCTAGTGTTCAAGATGAGGACGAGTTCTGTTTTTAGAGTGACATGGGGACACAAAATTTAGGGTTCCCATGCAAGCATGTTACGTAGAAAACTTGGGCATGCATGAGAGAATGATTGCTTCAGATGTGTACATTCTATTTTTAAGATTTGTTTTTTGGGAAAGTATATGTTTTTAGAAACTTATTTTAAGCATTTGGTTGTAGTTTTGGGTACCCATTTGGTGGTTTTTGAAAAGGTATTCTTTGATTTTTGAATTTGCTATTTTTTGAAATTTACAATTTCTAGAAACTTATTATTGTGAGAAACTAATTAGGTTTTTTGATACCATTTTCAAAGGAGAGCATGAGTGCGATTTTTGGTAATGATTTGAGATAGTATATTTTTAGTGTTCCAATTGGAAATCCCTTTACATGGATTGCTTGCAGTGATGGAGAAGAAAAACCAGCAATTTCAAGTACTTTTGAGAAAGTGTAAACTTAGGTCAAAATTAGGGCATCATGTCTAAAATAATAGTAGGTTGAATGAATTGTACATGCAGAATTGGGTTGTGTTTTCCTACAAGTGTAGATTACCAAACTTGTAGAGTAGGTGAATTAATCCATGGTAATATATTTTGCATGCTTTAATGAAGATGGGTCATGCAAGCTTTTGAGTGATTTATAGGTTGCATATGTGTTCTTTTCAAGAGAGAAGCACATCTATTTTTATTTTCAAAGGTTGCTTGACAGGAAAGCAAGTCTGAGCATGTATAGAAGGTTATTCCTCGAGTTTGTGTTGTCTTAATGGATGAAGGATTTTATGTTATCCTTTAGTATTTACTTCTGACCTATCATTTTTCAGATGAGGACATGTTGTGTTGATTTCATCTAGACAATGTGTGACCCATGCCTTCTTGCATTCTTTCAAAGGAGGAGATCATTTTTCCTTTGATCTTGCTCTCAAGATAAAGCATTGATCCATTTTACCTGCAACCATGGGACATGACTCCAAATTTAAATGAAAGCATACATACCTCATTCTCCTTTGGGTCATCCAGACTTCCTGCAACAACTTCCTTGATTGAAAGAGCTTCAATCCCTTGATTTGCTTTACCTTTTATGTCATCATACCATCATCCATGAATTCCACAAGTTGGAATTCTTGATGAAACACTTGCTTCCTCTCTTGATCGATGAACCTTCCAATGAAGATTCCATGAAAGAATCTTGAGGATCTTGAGTATACCCATCCAACAGATGTTTCCTTTCGACTGATGTATGATGAGCCTTGTCTTGGATGACTTTTTCCTTTCCATAAATGCCACTTATGTTTCTAATGAGGTTCCCAAGAGCTATATCCTTCATAGCTGATTTCCATAGATTTTTGTTCTAGCTATCCTTCATGTTTCCCTATGATTATGTTATGAGCTCTTGCTTCTAATGCTTCTATGATGCCAGGATGCATCCTATCATGCTTCTACTTTACAACAAGAAAACTTAGAAACAGAACTAGGAGAGGAAGACTATCTCAATAGTGGAGATCTATTACTTCCTCCTTCATGGACTTTTTCTTTTCAGCTTCCTCCACTTCCTCGGTGATATAGGCTTCTTCTCTTCTTCTTTTGTTATTGCGCTTCTTGAGCTTAGGACAATCTCTCCTATAGTGCTCATATTCTTGACACCCATAACATTTTATTTTAGCCATGTTCTTCTCCTTTTTCTAAGGACCAAACTTTCCAAATTTTCCCTTTCTTCTTGTCATTGCAACATATGCCTGATTTTGCTCACCTGATCCCACATCAGATTTTGCCTTTAACCTAGATTCTTCAATCGTACATTGTGAAAAATCTACTGCAGTATCATGGTTTACTTCTCCTACTTGATTTAATTTATACAAGTTATTTTTAGAAATTAGATTCAGAAAATATCGAAGTAAGCACAACTAACAGTCTACACATGCAGATCATTTACTGAATACTACGCTCATTCAACAAAGTGACACATGGATTTTTTGACATAAGTCCTCGGAAAACCCCAAAGCGGGAAAACCGATGCAGCAGATATGAGGGTTTATTTTATTAAGTAGATTCTAAGTAAAGTAAAGCTGGGTTCCAGATCTGGAAAACTAGACAGAGAATAATAGAAATCTGCAGCTAACTTGTTGTTCTAAGACCAAATATCTGACTGATCCACACCCTCAAATGGGATTTACAAGACTCAGCCTGGATTTGGCCCTAGAAACCTCAGTGCTGCCCCTGAAGCCCTAGCGTGAGCCCTGCTAGGCTCTGTGTGCCACTGCGCTACCCAGAGAGGGACTGCGTAACCCCAGAGAGGGTGACGCAGGCCTTATGCTGGCCCTAGAGACCCTCTGCGTAATTCTGAAACCCTCTGGAGCTTCAGCGTTGTCTTGTGTAGTGGCCGCGCATTTGTTGCTCTTTGCTTCTCTGCACTGTCCTTGTTTACTGCTCCTCTGCCTCTTACTGAATCTTGGCTTTGGGATCAGGTCATCTCCTCAGCCAATACTACCCCTTGCTGCAGAAAAAATCTTCCGGAAATTCTTTGCAAACCCTGCCCTAGAATTCCAGATCTATTTCTCCGCTCTGCCTCCGTGTGTGTGTCTCCAACTGACCCTCAAGCCTTTCTCTTATATTTTTTCATTGATCTCATCAACGACCGAGATTAAAACACTTATCAACGGCTGAGATTAAAAGACTGCTTGATCCGTGTCACTTAGAACATTTCAACACATGTGTTAATTAATTCACTTTAATTATTTAATTTTTCTAATTTTGGACTTAGGAAATACATTAAAATAATCAATTATTTGAATAACTTGAACACCAACTAAAATTTCTCTAAACGCTTTCTGGGTTTTGGAGTTCAAGTGTGTTTTAGCCTCTCCACAAAATTTTAGGGCTAGAGCACACCTGATGCTACACCAACTACACAAAATCTCAACATGCATAGTGACGATAGCTCATGGAATGGAGTGGCTTCTTTCTTCCCATAAATACTTGAAGTAAAGTTACCCCACTCCTCCGGTATTGCATTTAATACTACTGTAGTCATTTTTCTATCAGACATGACTTCTCCCAGATCTGGTAGTTGATCCTGAATTTCAGATATCCTCGTAAAGTATGAGGCTATTCCATCTTCCCTTGACATCTTTAGCTTGTAGAGTTCTTGCCTTAATGAGATGACTTCTCCAACACTGCTTGCGGAATACAACTCTACCAGTTTGTCATAGATTTCTTTTGAAGTTTTGAGTTTGGATACATATGGGATGAGGGGATCCTTGATAGATTCTATGAGAATCCTTTGAGCCCTAACTTCCCCTTCCATATACTTTGTAAAAGCTTGAGCATCTTCTTTTCTTGGTTTAGTGATATAGATCCTTTGATATGTTCCATAATCCCATTTTCAATGAGATTCATATCTGTCATTTTCTTCCATGCAAAATAGTTTGAAGCCACTACCAACTTGTTGCTTTCCTTGCAAAAAGATATTTTGACAGATTTAGATGTGGACATAAATATACTTACTTTATAGAATGCTCCTTCTTCTTGCCGCTTCCTTGATGTTGATGATGATATAGAGGATAGATAACTTTTCCTTGATGAAGATAGTTTCTTCAATAATGATTCTTGATCCCACATAGAGGCAGATCCCTAGAGGGAGATCCCTTGGATCTTTTGATGATGATGATGTCTTCAATGGTAGGGATCTTTCTTGAGAGAGACCACCTTAGAGTCTTGATGACAACGACAATTAATCTAGCTTCCATTGGATGAATAGTCTTCAAAACACTTCAACTTGATTCGTAGATCTTTTCTACTTGAGTAGATGTAGGGTTTTTGCCTTCTTTTCTTGATGATCACAATTACACATGTCATTATGAAGACCGAACAATTACATAAAATCACAATTACACGTCATTAGGAAGACTGAACCTAGTTACACTTTTCAACACCCCTTGACAAGTAACTGCCTTCCTTGTTCACCTTAGCTCTGAAACCATGTTGGAAAATCGATAATGGCAACTTATTATACATATTTTTCTTAACCTTGATACTTGCTTGTGATTCTTATTTATTTTCTTTAGTTAGATCTTTTTATCAAACAATATCAAGAACAACAATAGCAACAATAGAGGACACAGATATTAGGCTCTCAGCTAGGGCAAAACCCGTCCAAGGGGAAAACCCGAAAACTCTTGTTTTCTTGGAATCTGCTTCAAATGAGATACAAATACCCAAACCCTAGACCAGTCCTTCTTCTAGTACCAAGTCAACCCTCTCTCAAGTCCTTCCTTGATTCTACACCAAACAACTTCAATACTGCAACTTCGACCTGCTAGCTTTTATACTGCAACTCATCTTGCAACTTCGACCTTGCAATTTCGGTCTTGCAAATTCCAAGGAAACCCTAGATCAACCTCCTCTTGAGACCTCCCTGTAGCAAGACAAATCCTCCTAAGGTCAATGAGGTCTGGATCAAGTATCCTTCCTTCCAGCTACAAGATGTTGCACTTCGTCCTCCTGCGACTTCGGTTCCTTCCTGTGTCCCAGAAAACCTAGGACTCCGTACGTGTGAGAGAGAGCCCCAAAACAAGAAAATTTCAACCTTCCTTCTCTTCCTTGGCTTTTGCTCTCCTTTTCTGCTTCTCTCAGCTATGGATCGAACTTCTTCTTGAGATATCAAACTTGTGAGTGAGTGTATGTCCAAATGAGGTCGACCTTCTTCTTTTTATAGCCTTCTTAAGGGGTCGAATTCCCTCCTTTAGGCCGACTTGATGATATTAGGGCCAACTTGTATTTTCGGAGTTTCCAAGACTTTCTAGGCTAAAAAATAATTCTTTTTACAATTACATTCTTCCCGAAAGGTTCTTATAAACTTGATATTGACTCCTTTGACTCATGACAATAAATCCTAAGACCTAACAAACCCTAGAAGCACAAAAACATGCTTTTACCTAAAATACCGTCAATAATGAGCATGGAACCCATGCTTTAATAATTATATCTTTTTTTGTTTGTTACATAGGATACATATTGAAATGAGTACAACAATTATGAAGATTGAAACTAGTTACATTTTCAACAAGATCTCCAACGCCTTGGATGATTTTCCAATTTGGCCACATGGGTTTCCTTGGAATACTTTTTTAGATGACTTTTGATGTAAGACATGCCCCATTTTGATCAGGGATGGATCCTAATATGCCCAAATGAGCCCAAAGTGCCGCAAAAGGAGGATAGGCACCTTTGACTGAGAATATTTCCTTTATGCCTTCACATTTTGACATAATTTTCATGTTACATGACAAGTAGAAATTATGTTGCACAGTTTGAGCCTCTGTTAACTTTTGACTGGGATCCTAGGCATTGGGATTTGTGAATTTCATTGGGAAATGTGTAATGTTGTGAATTGCGAGACTGCCATATTGAGTATTGAAAATGAATGATATACCAAGGCCATAGAATGGATACAGACTCTGACACATGACCATGTGGATAGGACATAGATGTGCCCAAGACATGGATTGGACTACGCCTACGAATAGCGATCACCCCTACAAAACCAATGTTTCCTTTAAATCATGTGTCTAGGTAGGTCCACCCTAAGACCTCCATTCCTATACAGGACGAAAGGACCTAAGAGTAGAGTCTAAAAGGATCAGGCATGGCTGACCATAATAGCCCTAGGATACCACAACACATAACATGACATGGAGTCATGGACTACATGGCTTTTACTTGCATTACCCGGGCTTACAATGGTGCTGCCCAAAAAGAGAAATGGCTATAGGTACCCTTGCTGAAATGAGGAGTAACAGGCCCCACATATATACTTAAGTGGGGCTGCCTTTTCACTAAGGGACATGTTCTTCGATAAGGCATCTCTTTTCATTATTTAATTATTATTTACTTATATATATTTATGTTTATTACAATCAACTGATGCACTCAAGGCTCAGGCCCATGGAAAATGGTGTTTATTTTTCCATGTGGCTGCTGGATGATTGTTGATGGAAAGACACCCCATGATTTTCTGGACCCCATGTGTTGCCTGTGGAAAATAGCCTTGCCCAAAAGTAATCTAGAAAGCATAAATATGTTGCAGTAATGTGATGATTGCAACAATGAATTTCTGATAGCCAATTGACTTGAGGGATAACACCCAATGTTCATGTGCTAAAATAAAAAATGTGTAGTTCTGTTATATTTCTACTGACAAGAGACACAATTAAAACATCGATAGTTCTTCTTACACCTCAAATGTTACTTGCAACAATTTATTCTTCCATTTATATTTACAATAGTGAGATAAGTTGATAATATTCTCAAGACTATTACTCTTTTCCTATAACATCAACCCTAACTTTTAGTAGTATAGAAATAAGATTTCTTCAGTAAGCATATAGTGTATTTACTAGTTTTCCATTTTTAAAAAATAATGCGACTTATATGGTGACTCTATCTGTTGGTGTTTATTAAATTAATATTTTAAACTAATTAGCACAATATGTGTCTCTGTGGTTTCTTACCTGAATTTTGTCATTTAGACTTCTAAGTGCAAATTCTGAATACTAACTATTTGTGGTAATTTCCCTGTCTCCATCCCTTTAGAGGTGAGTGGTTAATACTTTCATTCATACAAACAATGAGGAAGAATGTCAAAATATGGTTTATGAATTCCATCTAAAAGTTGCAAAAGCAAATTCTAAAAGTTCTTACTCGTAGTGTTGCAGACCTTGTTAATTGTTCACAAGTAGTTGTGACCAATGCATGAAATATTATAACTGGCGTGAGTTTTCCTTATATGAGTATATAACATTGCTTTTGTAGGGAGATTCAGTGGAAGAATTTCAACGACTTTGTGAAGTCCAAAGTGATAAAGCAACTATAGAAATCACAAGTCGCTACAAGGGGAAAGTTTCTCGAGTGAGATTTATTCCAGGAGATATTATAAAGGTGCGGCATCAGTGGCTTTTGTGATTGGAGAACTCTGTAAAGGAGTTTTATAATGTTACGTTGTGCAATTTAATATGAATGACATTGTCTACGATGGTTTGAATTCATCTTGATATATTGCAAACCTGCTTGTTTCAAGTTTCAACCATGAAGCTGGTATCTCTTTCCGTCTCAAATGATCAACTGGAAACTCTACATGAACTTTAAAATGCCTTTACTGTAGAAACATTCATTTTAAAGTTCTAGCTCAAAAGGAGATTTATATACAGGTATAGTTCCTCATAAATGTGTATTTTACTAAAACAAAAGCAAATAGCTTATTTTTCCATAGAGTGGTGCAGAGTAGATTTCAATAAGATCTTATGTACAACTGACCATTAACAGTTGTTCACACCTCAATTGAGAAACTCCCACATAATCAGTCATTATGAAGTCAGTAAGATTTGACAGAAGGTATTATCCACCCACTCAAAAAGAATACAGAGGAGCATTGAATGTCACAATGTTTGTATTCTGTGGATACTTTAGTTTCTCTGTCAAAGTGTTTGGAGAAAACTTCTCAAGTAACAGGGATAGTGAGTTTCATGTACAAATATGCTTTTGTCGTAGTTACCATCAATGTTCATTGTAGAATATACTTTAGAAAACGATGACAAAATAAAATAACCCAATTTGCTATGCATCAGGCATTATCTATAAATCAGGCATTGTCAAAACCAATGTTTTAAAACTCGGACTTGGACTTGGAACCAACCGAGGGTCAACTCTGACTTGGACTCTGACTTGGTATCGACTTGGACTAGTTGATTCCAATGACTTGGTCTTTGTAAAAAATACATTAAATATTTAATTTTTAATGAAAAAACATATTTTTAAAGATTTTCATTCATGTTTCCAAACTCAAAGCATTAGAATAATAGAGAGAAGACAACATATGATCAAAGTATGTTCATGAATATATCTATTATATCAAAATGGCACCCAGCCCAATACATGTAATATTAGAACAAAAACACATAACCAATGCTGCTTTAAAAACCAACTCCTCAATGGCAAATGCTGCTCCAAAAAACAACCCCTCAATGCTGCTCCAAAAACCAACTCCAACTGCTCACAAACTCCTCACAAATGCTCACACAAATGCAATGAGATAGCTGTGAGGAAATATGAGGGGGTTGGGTCACCTTTATAGACGTGGGAGAGGGGTAGAGGAGCTAGGAAACAGTTTAAACATAAAAAGATGTGATTTCAAGTCAGCCCAACTCGCCATTTTTTCCCGTCACTGAGACTGGCTGGTTTAAGTCGGGCTCGGTCGGTCCGTTACTGAACAGGCCGAATTTTTGACCAACTCAGCCGGTTCGGTAATATACTGGCCCCTGAACCGGATAATTGACCTAGTCAGTCCAGGCAGGGATATGGCTCAGCCAACCAGGCCGATTCCGATTCAGACCGGCTTAGTTTTAAAACATAGGTCAAAACTGCCTCATGATTTCCTTTTCGTAGCTATGATTTTAATTCCTTTCGAAGATTTCAAGACTTAGTGCAGCTGTCTTTTCTCTATGAAACTTAGGTCATGCCTGAGAATGAACATACTAAGAACAAGGATCCATGTGGAAATTTGAAATTTGACAATCATTGGTGAAATTGTAGGTAAATGTTTATTTCGAAAGTGTAATAAGCTCCAAGAAAAACATATTTTCTTATTGTCGAAGTAACATAAATGTGACAAATGGCTATCAAATAGTTCAGTAGGTTTAACACAGTTCCTGATCTCTATATCAACGGCCAGGGCAAAGTAGTGTTCTTCATTCCTGGAATCATCTTTCTTTCAAAAATTATGTATTAGTTGAAAATAAGTATACGTTTTTATTGAAAATGCATTTTATATTGTATTACTGCACAAGTAAAGGAGTATAGCAAGGGGTATAAATCAATGTGCCTGTCTGCAGTCATACATATTACTCCTCCCTATTCAGGCAAGGAGTTCCAAGATATCTGCCTTAACCCCTCTCTCAAGAGTATAAATCTTTCTTGCTTGACATCTCATTTTTCATAAAAGAGGAGATTTTTGTCAACCTTTCAATCGTATGATGTTCCATATTCCTCTACCATATCTTTTGTCATCTGCTTGTCTCCCAAAATGACCCCTTTCTAGAGAAGATGGTTGACAAAAAATGCCATACTTGAGATAACCATTCCTAGAATACTCTAGCAAGTCTGCACTCTGAGAACATATGCTTGATAGTCTTTATTTTGTAACAAATTATATAATCACTTCTTAGAATTGAGTGGTGAAGCCTATCTTTAATCACTAGTCTCTGGCTGAGCACCAACCATCCAAGCACTCTAGTCTTAGAGGAGTGGCCTTTCCAGTTATCTTCACACATGCTGTATGGCCCTTCTTAAATTAAGTTGCCACAATTAGGGGTTTGGCTTGATTTCTTCATATAGCTTTTAAGTTTTTTTTTTTTTGAGAAATATTTCTTATGGTGTCTCTTTGGCTAAAGCTAAGTTGTTGTGCTATTAGTGATGTATCTGTGCTGTCAAAATCAGCCAGGACTTGCACCTGGCCTAACCCACTCAAGGGTTTTGAGCCTGGGAATCTGCATTAATACAAGCCTGATCACCTCGCTCCTTGCTGCTATACTACACTCCTGTGGACTTAACATTTAAGTTTTTAACCCTGTAACTTATAAAAGGCTTATCAAAGGTCCACTTCCAGTCCTTCAAAATTGGTCCATGAGAATCGAAATTCATCTTGAACTAACTAGAATCTTGAACAACTTTGCATAGGTTGTAAAAGCCTATTTGTCAGCAGCCTGTAAACTAGTGCATGATTGAAAACTTTCCAATTCAAGCATCCTCTCATCTCTTTATCCAATAAGTCTTGTCATATGTGGAAACACTTATTAGATAACTCTTTTCAATGTTCATGCTAAACAAGCAATTAAAATAAGTTTTCCCCTATTAGAGGGAAATGCCCCTAATACATATGCGCCTCACTACCAAATCCCATGTGTTCCTTGGACTATTGAAATCCTTTAGTAGCTCCTTGGGTAGGAGTTGCCATGCCTGCCAAATCCTCTAGAGAATCCTTTACCCAAAAATTTAAAAATCACTGGTGCCAACAAGCACATTAGAGATATTGATAGAACCCTTATGTTACTGACATGGTCAATGGTGAGCTAGAACTTACCATGGAATCTGTTACTTCTCATGTAGTTTGAAGGCCTCTTACACTTTTGATCCAATCACATTTGGCAGTTAATTGCTGATTGCCAAAGATGATTCACTTTGTAGTTATAGAAGGGGCTATCTCATTCACTCCTAGATCCTAGCAGGGTCATATTGTCTAGTGAATACACAACACCGATTTTATTAAGATATTATTTGCCATTATGATGACATATTGATCAGTGGACCTGACTCATGTGTCAAGACTGAAGAGTACATAGATTACACATCCGATTATTCCTTTAGCATATATTTGTTACTTAGCATGAGGATGGTGCCTTTGCATATTGTGTATCTTCTTTTTGTTACAAGTGCCATTCCTTGATCTATTATGGGTGGAAAAATCTCATATTGCTTTTCTCTTATGCTTCTGATGTTCCAATCAATGCTCACTCTTGGTGGAAACTGTTACTACTCAATCTAGCAGGGGTCCTAGGAGGGGTTCCAAAGGGACTACTACTAGACCAAGTGACAACAATGGGACAAGGACCCACTGTCACCTTAGTCGATGTCCCTTGCTATTTATGGGCTTTCATTGATGGGAGGAGTCCCTGTATGAAGGAAATCACAAGAAGGGATAAGTCAATGATAGGGTATGTAGCGATTCCCAAGGTCAATTCATAGGGGAGGCTCAGATAAGGGCTTGCTTGTTTTAGAAGCTTGGTAAAGGGCTCTCCTAGAAAGGCTAATTTGGGAAAGTCAAGCCCTAAGTAAAGATTGATCAATATGATGACTATGCCTAGATCAAGACTTCCCAAGAGAGGAGAATGCTCTCTATTCTAGGTTTGTAAGCTATTTTGTCATATAAGAATCGAACCACAAAGAGACCAAGGATACCCAAACAAGACCTAGGGTTTAGGGTGATCTTCAACCAAATGCCAAGGTCAAGTAAGGGGAAGAGACGAGATCAATAATAGATGAACTTACTTTGAGTTTTCAAGCACAATAGACCCCTTGAAATGCCACTAACCTAAGGAGACCTAGACCAAAACTGTATTGGAACTAGGTCTTTATGTTTCTCTAAAACCAACCATAGGATTATCTTTAAACTTGGAGGGATAGAAGAGGAGACACCAACATAGTTCTCCACCAACTCGCACCTCAAATGGATGGCTGGAAAGAAAATCGATTGATGCCCTAGCTAGGCCGTCTAGGGTTAGGGCAGAAAATTGTGGAAGGGAAAAGAAAAATTTAGGGTGATCACCAAGGATTGAGACTAGTGCCTAGCCAATTGTGGAGAATGGAGTCAAAATGAATTTGATTTTAGGATTTTCGCTCTACTAAGGAGTCCTTTTGCAACTTTGCCAACCCTAGAGAGGCAACAAATAGGTCACAAGAGGAATTTATACTTCGCTTCACAAATTGATGGAGTTTCAAGGTGAAAGGTATACAACCGAACCCTAGAAGTAATTCGATCTTCTTGCCAAGATGAGTAAGATATGCAACGGGCCAAGATTACAAGTGTTTCATGAATTTCACATTAATAATTAGGGCACAAGCATAATCAAAGCACAACGTTCCATACATTAGACATAAAACATCAAAATTTTTTCATAAAAGAGTACTTACATGACAAAAAGATTATATCCATCCATCACATTTGCCACAACGAAGCTCCAAGATAAGATAGAAATTATCCAAACATGAAAATGCATTAGTAAAACTCCAATTCGTCCATCACTAGCAGGTCCGAGTTCTTTTCTCTAAAGATATACCAATCCAAGTGATGATGAATGGGAGAGAATGCCTCTCTTATATTTATACAACCCTCTAAGGAGTCCGAATGACCTAATTTAGCCTAATGATGTGTAACAACCAAAAGTCGTATACGCAACGGAAATATTTAAAATACTTCGTAGACAAAAACATCCACTGTAGGACAGTAATTGTAATTGTTTATTGTATAAAAGAATTGATATAGGATGATTACCAATGAGAATGAGGGCCTGCTTATATACCCTAGGCAGGTGCCCTTTCATGAATGGCCTTGCCTCTTCATTACTAATTAACTAATCATTAGTTAATTGATTATTATTTATTATTGTTATATTTATTATTTTTATATGAATTATATTCATAACATTGCCTCTCCCTTCAAGAAGCTTTGTCCTCAAAGCTTACTGAGAACATCTTCTCGTCTCTGAACTTTCATGTTCGTCGATACAAGATGATATGATACTCTAAGTGATATACAAACTTGTCGTACTGAGAACGGATTAGACCATCCTAGATTGATCTTCTGTGGAATCAAATTTTGTGATGAGTCATTATCGTGGGACTGGATTATGCAAAATTTGTTGATTTTTGGTAGCATCGCAAGTGCTCTAAGTCTATAAATTTGTGGAGAGTCTTAGGCACATGTAGTCCAAAGAACCCATAAATCGTTTGTGAAAATTCCACTTAGAACGTGTTCTATTAAAATAATTAATTATTTTAATGTGACCCTAAGTTTAAACTTAGGAAAATTAAATAATTAAAGGGTATTAATAAAACAGAGTGTGAATCTTCTAGAGAGCATGGATCAAGTCAAGTTATAATCTTAGTCGTTGATTGGAGATCTAATCTCGGCCGTTGAAGTCTCAACAAGAAGGCTATAAAGGAAGGATTGAGGGTCATTTGGAGAGACACACCGAGTGAATCTAAGTGATTGATTTTTTGAAGTGAGCAGTGCTCAGAGGAGAATTCGATCTAAGTGATTCCAACACAGTGAGGGGCAGGGATAGCTTCCGGAGAGAGATTTTCTCAACTGGAGGATCATCAACAAAGAGAGGCAGAGAGTGATCCAATAACTCTCACATAGAGGTTGACGCAGGGCCACACAGAGGCAGCGCAGAGGGCGAGAAAAAGTCTGAGATTTTGAAGAAGAATCAATTTCAGAAGCCAGGAACCGGGGTATGAGACCAGGAGGCTGAGATCAGTGATTCTAGGCTGCAGATTGATCACCTAGCTGGGTGACGCAGTTCCTAGAGAGGTGACCCAGGGACTACGCAAAGGCAACGTAGGGCCTGCCAGGGGCACTTCATCTAGTGACCGAATCAATCGAGATATTTTCAGTGATTGAAGTAAAACTCACAATCTTTCTGCTAGTATTTCTCTCTTTGTAACTGAACTACCTTTGTGGTATTCAAAGATGTATTCAGAATTCACTACTGCTTAATGAAATCAAACCCTCAGATCTGCTGCACCGGTTTTCCCACATTGGGTTTTTCCGGGGACTTTTATCCAAAAATAATGGTGTCCTATGTGTATATTTTTTCTTTTCTCAGTTTCATTGTTTTAGAATCATAAGTAATTAAGTGTAAACTGCTTCAGTAATTTGCTTCAATATTTCATGAAGAAATTTGAAATAATTCTGTAATGTAATTTACAAATAGGAGAAGTAAATTCAGCTGGTTGCAGTAGGATTCTGGAGATCATTTAGATCTAAGAATTTTCACATGGTATCAGAGCAAAGTTTGATGTGAAACAGGACGAGCATATCTAGCACTGAAGCAAAGGCCGAATTGTTGCAGCAACAATAGATCGAATCCCTAGAGGGATTGCGTAGTTCTAGCCAGAAGGGTTGAATTTTCAAGGTGGTCTCTCTCTGAGTGAGTCGACAGAGAGGTAAGCTTTTGGATTGAGATCTTGCCGAGGTAGAGGGAGCAACGCAAAGCCTTCACGCAGAGGCAGAGGGACACAATTTTTTTGCAAGCAGTTGCTGGGCAGAGAAGCGTCAGAGGAAGAAGAAGAGCACATAGTGAGGGAATTCTTCCTCAGTGAGTTCCTTGACGAGGAATTTAGTTTTTCTCGTTTGCTGGGTAGCAGAGGAGTAGCCGACTTACCAGCTCCATCAGGGAGTGCGTAAGCCAGCCTAGAAGCTATGTAGTAGGGAGGAAGAGGGAGCAATTCGACAATTTTCGACTAAGATGGAAACTCACGGACTTAGAGATCAGGATCGGTTGGAGGGATCCTTGAACTACGTGACCTGGAAGGAACCAATCAGATTCCTTCTGGACGAGTATGATCTCAGGCCGTTCGTAGACAACGTGGTTGCTGTGCCTACAGATTCGGATCAGAATAAAAAGTACAAGTCCGATATGGCAAAGGCTAAGAGTCTTATCCTTGATGGTGTCAAGGATCATATAGTCTCTCATATAGCTGGCAAGAACACATCCAGGGAGATATGGGAGGCCTTGTCCGTGCTATACGAAGGAATTTCCGAGTAGTGGAAGATGTACTTGGAGTAGAAACTCCGGATGATCCAGATGCAGAAGGGGGAGTGCATTATTCCATTCCTAACGAGACTTCAGGAAATTCGTGATCAGTTGGTGGCCGTGGGATCTACCCCATTTGCTACAACTATGGTGAGACTGGCCCTTAACGCAGTGACTGAGGAGTGGTAAGTTTTTGTCCAAAGTATCTTGGGAAGGGTGACACTATCGAGTTGGAAGGCGATGTGGGTAGCTCTTCAGGAGGAGGAGCTGAGAAGAGATATGGTCAAGTGTAAACTTGACGGTAGCAGCGGGAGCGAATTGAAGAATCTGGGGGAGGAGAATGCAACCCTCGCATCGAAGGGTCAGCAAGGGCAACCAAGATGCAAGAAGGAATTCTCCAAGATGAAGTGTTTCAGATGTGGTGAGATGGACCACTATGCATCACAATGTCCTTCGAAGAAAAAGGACAAGGATGAGAAGCATGATCCAAAGGTTGAAACCGCGAAGATCGAGGAGGATGAGTATGCCATGAGTGCTCACGCATCTCCAGGAGGGAGATTGGGTGACATGGAATTGTAGTTCACCTTGAACTTCAGTTGGGCAGGATCCTTGAGGAACCCACCTCATGGATCATCACCTTGCTACGGGAGCCCATGATCAGTAGTAGCGGGATGGAGGAGTCTTCAGTGGGAGCCAGGGAGTGATGGAGCGACAGATGCAGTGGTTAGAAGCACCAGAATCTGAGCAGTGCAGAGAAGAGAGGCAGTAGTGCAGTAGCTTCAATAACGCAGTGGCTTCAAAGGGCAGCGTGGGACTAGCAACAGTTAGATCTTCAACACCGAGGTGCATCCACTGAACGCTTGTTCAGTTTTTGGGTGGTTTCAGTTGCTTCTCTCAGCAACTGAGTTGTAGTGCAGATGTAGTGTTAGCAGTGGCAGTGCTAGCAGCATAGTAGATGCAACACTTGAGAGGGAGCTGTAGTACGGATGTAGCATTGGCAGTGGCAGTGTCAAGGGCAACAGTACAGTTACAGTAGCAACACAGTGGTTGGTGGATAGCTTGTCAGACATCAGCAGTGCAGAAGATGCTTCAGGGTCAGAGCAATGTGCTACATGCATGTTGTTAGAGCACTTTCCTCGCTAAGAGGGAGTGTTGATTTTTGGTAGAATCAGAAGTGCTCTAAGTATCTAACTTTGTGGAGAGGCTTAGACAAATGTATTCCAAAGAACCCATAAATCGTTTGTGAAAATTTCACTCAGAATGTGTTTTATTAAAATAATTAATTATTTTAATGTGACCCTAAGTTTAAACTTAGGAAAATTAGACAATTAAAGGGTATTAATAAAACATAGTGTGAATCTTCTAGAGAACATGGATCAAGTGAAGTTATAATCTTAGCCGTTGATTGGAGATCTAATCTTGGCCGTTGAAGTCTTAGCGAGAAGGCTATAAAGGAAGGCTGGGTCATTTGGAGAGACACACCGAGTGAATCTAAGTGATCGATTTTCTGAAGTGAGCAGTGCTTAGAGGAGAATTCAATATAAGTGATTCCAGCGCATTGAGGGGCAGGGATAACTTCTGGAGAGATATTTTTTCAGCTGGAGAATCATCACTAGAGAGAGGTAGAGAGTGATCCAGCAACTCTCACGCAGAGGAAGCATAGAGGGTGAGAAAGAGTCCGAGATTTTGTAGAAGAATTAGTTTCAGACACTGGGAACTAGGGTCTGAGACCGGGAGGCTGAGATCAATGATTCCGAGTTGCAGATCGATTACCTAGTTGGGTGACGCAGTGCCTAGAGAGGTTGACGCAGGGACTGCGCAGGTCCTGCCAAGGGTACTTCATCTAGTGACCGGATCAACCGAGATTTTTTCAGTGATTGAGTGAGGTAAGACTCAATCTTTTTGCCAGTATTTCTCTCTCTGTAATTGAACTACCTTTGTTGTATTCAAAGATGTATTCTAAATTCGCTACTTGCTTAATAAAATCAAACCCTCAAATCTGTTGCACCGGTTTTCTTGCATTGGGTTTTTCTAGGGACTTTCATCCAAAAATAACAGTGTCCTATGTGTATATTTTTTTTTTGCTCGGTTTCCTTGTTTCATAATCATAAGTAATTAAGTGTAGGCTGCTTTAGTAATTTGCTTCAATATTTCATGAAGAAATCTGGAATAATTTTATAATGTACTTTACAAATAGGAGAAGTAAATTCAGCTGGTTGCAATAGGATTTTGGAGATCTCATTTAGATCTAGGAATTTTCACAAACTTAAGTGTTCCGGGAACATAAACTTGTTGTTTATTTTCTAAGTGATATTGGTACGTAGATTGATTGGAAACTTTGCTCTTGTGATTCATATGTCGATACATAGTTCCTTTGGTTGAACTTTACCTTATCATGTTAGTGGATGTTTCCTGATTTCCTCTAGGCACTGTTGTTGATGAGTTGGTGACTGAATCATCATTTGAAATGTCTATCGTTTGAATTGCAACTTCTACATGTGTCTTCACTTCAATAGGATCTGGATTTCCCTGAACTTGGGGATTAGTGGAATCAGTGTTTGTTTCTTCTTTCCCAACTTGGACTACTACATCTAGTGATTTTGATGCTTCCCTTCCGACAATTTCTTCAAACCTATTTGTCAACGATTTCTTATCATCCTTAAGTTTTTTAATCTGTTTGAGCAGGTTTTGGTTATGATTTTTGAGACGTAAGCATTCCTCATTTCCCGAGTCAACTTTATTTTGGCCTTCAAGCTTCTCGTCTTTTAAACACTTGATTTGTTCTAATAATTTTTTGTTAAGGTCTTTTAAGCATAAATTTTCCTCTTCTTTCTCTGATAGACTTTCGTTGAATTTCTTGTCAAATCTTTCTTTTTCTTGTTCTAACTTGTGCTTCTTAGTTTTACACTTTTTGACTTGTGCAAGAAGTTTCTGGATATGATCTTTTAAACGAGAATTTTCTTCGTTTTTATTGGACATGGTCTCCTCAAGCTCTTTTTGCTTCTCTGATATTGAGTTTTGATTCCTTTGGGGTATTAATTTCGTAATATCATTAAAGTCTTCTGATGAGGACATTATTGATTTTGACTTCGTTGTTATGTCTTGAAATGTGATCATCTTTTCTTTATAAGAAAGCATCAATTTTTTTTCTCCATGTTTAACATGAATGCACCCAATTCTCTAAACCAAGGTTGACCAAGCATTATGTCAACCTCCATGTCATACATTTTTACAACATTAAATTGGAATGTGCATTCATAATAATTTACTGCTATTTGTAAATCATTAATTTCGTATTTATTTTCAAAAAGATCTGTTGTTTCGCCTACATTGGCATTTGAAATTAGTAGTCAATTTGCTAGATTAATATTTATTTAATTTTCATTGTTGCTTATATGAACAATGATATTAATTTTTTTCCCTTGGATAGTCCCTCTTAATGTAATCAACTTGCGATACGTGATTAAAATACAGAAAATCGTCCTTCCTTCATCATTTTCGAATTAGGCTCCCTTTTTTTTTCCCCTTTGGGATAGAATTAGGGTTTTTAAAGGTATAGAATTAGGAATAGAACTAGGGTTTACAATAATTTTTTGTTGTTGTTGGTCTAACCCATAGGGATTTGAACATTGAATCTCTTGCTTTACATATGACTTCATAACAAGGCGATCACCAATTGAGCTACACCCTGTGGGCGGTTTACAATAAAATATTATTATTCCTTTTTTTTGGACTCTTTATATAAGTATATATAATATCTTTTTATTATATTTTAATTGAACTCAAATATTACCTTTGTAATGTTCTTTAATTTACCCTCATATATTATAATCTGAGAACCTTTGAATAATTTATTTTTCTCATAAATAACCTTGCAATAATATTTTGAATTATCTCTTTCTCAAAAGAGAGTACTTTTTACTTTCTTCACACTTTTATAAAGTACTTTTATCACTTATAACCACCAACTCACTTTTGAAAAATAATTTAATATTACTTTTACAAAATTTCACAAATACTTTTTACTAAACCGTTTTCATTCTTTAAATTATCTTAGTATAATGCTTCCTCTTAAACCCCCTTTTAAATAACTTTGACTTTATAACCTTAAACCAAAGATTTCAATGAATCGTCGTGCCCTTTTCTACCTACTCACATTTTTCACTTAATTGGCACTTTCCCGTCAATGTTTTTATTTTTATTTTCCCTGTGTATGATCGATTGATCGACTAATTGATGGATTGTATAGATATGTAAATATTGAATTAGAACGTATGTATATTGTTGTAATTTATACAACAACGAATGGGTCTATACAGTGGCAACAAGAGTGCTGGAGGCGGCTGTGTACAAACAACCTGGTCTTGTTGGCGATTCGAAATGTCGATGCTTAATAATTTAACGATGTATGGACTAATTAATTGGTTGTGTGAAACAATGGTTGTATGAATTTATTAGAGTTGGGAGAACTGCTGGGGGGGTAGTGTAATTTATATCATGAACCGCAACCCCCCGTTTCCAGCAGCAGCAAGGAGTCTGAAATGGATCCCCTGGATTACTAGCAGGACAGACGTCGAGAGTCAAGGATGTGGAGGAATGGCGACCGATGGTGTCAGCTGGAGTGTATCAGGTTGGAGCCATTGTGCATCTCTGGCAACGAGGGATTGATAATAGAAGGGCCTTGGCCAGGGGGCTTGTTCGGTGCTTGTGTGGGCCTGGTGCTGCGGCTTTGCCAGCCAGGGGCATCTCGATGGTAGCCAGGTAAGTCTATTTTTAATTTTGTTAATTTTTTATTTTAACTTTTATTTGTATCTATTTATTTTTTAATAATAACTTTATTATATATATATATATATATATTTTTTAAAATTATTATTATTTTTATTTTTATTTTTTTATGTGGCCAACGACCTAGTAGCGAAACTTGTAGAATGGAGAACCTCCCACTATGTAGCGAAACACTTTAATCTTGACGGCAACTATGTTGGCGAAGTTTGATGGCCAAAGGTCGGATCAGACGTAGCTTTGATACTAATGTAATGACCAAAAGTCGTATACGTAGTGAAAATATTTAAAAGACTTTGTAGACAAAGACATCCATTGTAGGACAATAATTGTAAATTGTATATTGTATAAAAAAATTGATGTAGGATTATTGCAAATGAGAATGAGGGCCTGCTTATATACCCTAGGCAGGTGCCCTTTCATGAACGGTCATGCCTCTTCATTACTAACTAACTAATCATTAGTTAATTAATTATTATTTATTATTGTTATATTTATCATTGTTATATGAATTATATTCATAACATGATGCCCCTAAAATAAAATAATGTGCAAAATAACCATATTTTGGTGACAAGTTCACCAAATAGCTCCATAACATGAATAATTAGCTTCTCAAGAGGGCCGAAATGATAGAAAAGTAGCTAGAAGGGCCGTTGGAAGGCCAAATGAAGTCCCTCACGTGCCATAATGAATAGGAGGGCTCCAATAACAACGATGAAGGGGGTGGCCCCTTGATCTCCAAGCAAATGACTTGTGGTGCTCCCAAGTGGCTGTGGGGGCATAAAGAACATCCTTATGGGTCTCCAACTGAATCGAACAAGCCTGTGCTCCATTTGTAAGGGCTGAAACAATGATGCAAGCCCTCCCTTGTCTCTCTAGCTGAGACAAAACCCCATCTGGGCCCTGGATCAATTGCCAAGTGTGTGGTGCAAGTGTGTAGCTGGCGGGGCAAGGCGGTCCAAGTGCATCATCATCATTGAACAAGTGGGACACGAGCAAGCTATAAGTGGTGCTGAGGATCCCATGGCGTGGCTATGTACTCTCTATTATAGTGGAGGCCCATGGCTCTCAACACTCATGCTACAAATGCCATTAAGACCCTCTAGAGGGCTTGGATCTCGTATAAGGGAAACCAAACCCCAAGATCAAGACCCACTTGCAATCCTGTATAAGATCCAATGCATCTCCTCACCTTCCATTACAACAATTCATTAGTGCAATTGAGCAAATGGAGCTTACAAATCATGGAACCAAGTGGGCACTTCATAGTGGCATGCCCTTCCATAATGTGCTTTAGAATGTACATGTATATCCAGGTTCAAGAGGGGTGTTAATCAAAGATCCTATTGTTGAGATTTTGTGTATTTGGGGTAGCATTAGTTGCGCTCTAGGTCCCAAATTTTGTGGAGGGACTAGAGTACACTTGATCTACAAGTCCCAGAAATTGATTTGGGAAATTTCATCTGGTTTAGGAGATATTAAATTAATTAATTATTTTAATGTATTTCCTAAGTTAAAACTTAGGGAACTTAAATAATAAGTGAATTTAATTAAACATGTGATGAAATTGTCTTAAGTCACATGGATCAAGCTTTTTTTTAATCTTAGCCATTGATTAAAGATTTAATCTTGGCCGTTGGGTTCCCAATGAGAAAAGTATAAAGGAAAGGCTTGGGGTCATTTGTAAAGACACACAGAAGCAGAGCATTGAAGGTAAGCTGAGATTTTAGGGTGGGTTTGCTAAGAATTCTCATAAGTGTTTCAGCTGCAGAGAGGGGAATTTAGACCAAGGGGATGATCTGATCCTAGGGTCTAGAATCAACAAGAGGCAGAGATCAGCTTAGAGAGGCAGCGCAGAGAAGTAGGAGAGCAGCAACAGGAGGGCAACAACTTGTGCTACGCAGGTGCTACGTAGTCCCTTAAGGACAACATGATTTTCAGCTGGAAACCCTCAAGGGTTACGCAGAGACCCTAAGGGGCAGCGTAAGGCTTGCGTCACCTAGTCTAGGGTAATGCGGACCTTTTCGGAGCAACGCTGAGGGTCAAAGGGGCTCCAGAGGCTAGTGCAGAGGCTTTAGGGGCAACGTTGGGGTTTCTAGGCCCTAATTTTGCCTGAGTTCTGTAAATCCTGTTTGAGGGTGTGGATCAGTCATTATTTTGGCCCTAGATCAGCCGGTGAGCTGTAGATCTATTTTATCTTTGTCGGGTTTTCCAGATCTGGAACCTAGGCTGGTTGTATTCAGAAAAATTCTTAATAATAAAACCCTCCAGCAGCCAGAGACCGGTTTTCCCGCATTGGGTTTTTCCGGGGACTATTTGTCCAGAAATAATTGTGTCACTTTGTCTATGTGTGCATGAACTTGTTCTAGATCTGGATTGGTGGAGATCTGTTGTGTGTTTTGCTTCAATTTTAACGTGAATTTATTCAGTTAATAACTTTTCTAAGTAAGAGGAGAATAACCAGATTAACAGTAAATAATTTCTGCATAAAGTGTAAAGATTCAGAAATTTCCACATGGTATCAGAGAAATTGCAGATCTATGAGGGTCACCAGTAAGAATCTGAAGGTTCTAGCTGCAGGAAGCAGCTGGAAAAGCAACAAAAACACAGATCTAAAGGGACAACACAGTTTTCAGAGGCAGATTCACGCAGAGGGAAGGGTGACGCAGTCTAACGCTGTCTCCTAGCAAGCCCACGCAATTACTGTGCAGAGGCAGCTCAGAAACAACATTGGATTAGTCTGAAGCCTGCCAGGGTGATGTAGATCTGAATCTGTCAGATCCAGAAAAGACTGAAGAAAAGCTGTAGAAATTTAGAAGGTGTTGGTGGGGTTAAATTTCTGAAGTTTTCAGATTTTTAGCTTAAGCACTAGTGACAAAGAGCAGGAGGAGATCAACTTCTCAGAGAGTTTCTAGCCAAAAGAAACTTGCAGTTTGATTAGAGGATCTAAGAGAGCTAAATCAGTGCTGATTTGGCAGATTTCCAAGGAGGGAAATTAGTTGTCAGAGGGAGCAGAGGGTGCCCAATTTGTAAAGGACCCTAGATCTAGATCTCTAGTATAGAGAGGAGGAGCTCCAACAGATTTGTTGAGGAAATGGCCTAATATGACGTGGCCATGAGCGCTCATGAACCACGAAGGTGGGGCGACATGGATATGTAGCGGAGCTACATAGTATAGGGCAGGATCCTTAAGCAGCTCATATCTTGGATCACATGCGAGCTACGACAACCTTAAGATAGTAGCGAGACAAGTAAAGCAGTGGGTGCATAGATCACAAATGAAGCAGAGGCAGATCTAAAGGCTGGGAGGGGCAGCGCAGTTGTTAATTTCTGCATATGTTCTATGCCATTTTAGATTAGGGCACACAATACTGAAGGAGATAGAACATACTAATAGATCGATGGAAGACAAATCAAAATAGAGATGATGAATGGTGGTGTTACGGCGATCAACAGGATGCTTCTACCAGCAAAGTCTCCAATAGGTCATTCAGCCAAGCGTGTCAGACATCACCCCAGAACAACCCAAACAAAGAACAATCCATAGATACGTAGTATCAAGAACGCAGCTCCAATGCCATCAAGAGAGAAAGAATTCCTCCACACAAAAGTGTGTATAATGATCTCCAAGTCTCTCCAATATATAGGCATCTTTGGGGGTGTGTGACACGCACTTTAAGACATTTAAGTCTATATTATATTCCAGGCTGACCTAGAACATAAGTGGAATAAATTCAAAGGCCATGTTCTGCTCATCTGATCGAGATGATCTTTAGATCAATCTTGCACCTCTCCGAAAGAGGAATCCAATAAAAATATTGGGATCGTCATCTGAGTAGCACAACCCGGAGTTTGGACCTAGTTTTCCAATTTTAACACTCCCTCTCAACTGGGGAGAACTCTGTCCACTAGTGCAATCCAAACATCGTGCGTCATCTCGCCGTAACTTGCTTTGCTGGCCTCTTTATTTCAGAACAGAAGTGGGTCAGTCACAAGACATCAGACCCTGCTGCCAGATTCAACCCAGAGGTCCAAAACCTCTATAGGACTCACAAAGAGTCTCATACCAACCCGAAGTTGGTTTACCTGACCCAAAGTCAGTTGAAGGTCCGAAACCTCACTAGGACTCAAGAGAGTCATATACTAACCCGAAGTTAGTTTCACTGACCCGAAGTCAGTTGGAGGTCCCAAACCTCACTAGGACTCAAGAGAGTCATATACTAACCCGAAGTTAGTTTCACTGACCCGAAGTCAGTTGGAGGTCCGAAACCTCACTAGACTTGATCCCAGATCAAGTGGTTGGACACATGCCATCCTAGACATAGAGAGTACGACAATTTCTGATGCGTCCATCAATCTTTGCTACTAGTCTCTAGATTTTCCCACCTCATTGGCTAAATGAGAGGTACTTCCCATGAGTCCGGAACTCAGTGGGTAGGATGCATACGGGGCACAGATCATGAGAGGTGAACCTACTAAAATATCATAAAGGTGGGGCAGAAGCACCACAGGGTTCGGTAAGCCTAGCCCCGTGTGTGCTTATAGCTCCGAGGAACTATCCCAATAGCCCTCCTAGATCTCCCAGAGCTCATCGTCCAACAGGACCCTCAGAATAGGGTCGTTCCATGATTCCAAGATTTTCACGGAAGGTTAAGAACATGACCTTCCCCAAGGGCATAGTGAGAATATCTGCGACCTGCTCATCAATTCCTATGATCGAGCCTTACGGCGCCTTGCTGTACCATATCTCGGATAAAGTGGTACCAACCATCAACATGCTTGGATCGTTCGTGGAACACGGGATTCTATGACAAACGAATCCCCCTCAGGTTATCACAAAGGATAACGGTGGCATCTAGCACATGCTCGAACAACTCACTAAAGAGCTTTCGCAACCAAGTGACTTCACAACAGGCCATACATGTTGCAATGTATTCGGCCTCAGTGGTGCTCAAGGCTACTGACTTTCGTTTCCTGCCCGAAGCAGATCTACGTGTGAAGCAACATCCAGATGTGCTCTTGCGATCCACCACACTGCCAGCCCAATTGGCATTAGTATATCCAAGGAGTGTCATGCTCCCGACAGTGTATCTCAGCCCATGGTCTATCGTGCCCCAGAGATATCTCAAGAGTTTCTTGGCACCAACCCAGTGAACGATATGATCAACCATGTGTTGATTCAAAGTGTTCACTGCACAACATACCTCCGGACAGGTGTTCACTACGAACATCAGGGCCCCTACGAGTTGACGATACTCAGTAGGATTTGTTAACACGGGCCCAGTAGCGCTGCCACTCAACTTCTTGAAGTTGAGCTCCATCGTTGTCGACATGGACTTGCAGTCCATCATGTTAAATCTTTCCAGAGGCCTCACAATGTATTTTCCTTGAGAAAGGAAAATCTCGTTAGGTCTCTGCTAGATCTCCAGGCCTAGGAAGTAGTGTATTAGTCCTAGATCCTTCATATCGCTCTTAGTAGCGAGCTCCGTATTGCACTGATGAAAGAGAGGGTCAGCACCTGTTAGGAAGAGGTCGTCCTCATACAACACCAGAGTGAGAGGCATCTCTCTATTAACCTTGTAGTGAAGGTTCGGATCAGCATTACTACGATTGAAGCCCAACTTCATTAGGTAGCTATCTATCCTCTCATACTAAGCTCTGGGTGCTTGCTTCAGCCCATAGAGGGCTTTCTTCAACCTGCAGACATGGGTGTCCCGATCCTGGATTTCGAACCACAGAGGTTGCTCTACATACACCTCTTTCTTTATCGCACCATGCCAAAAAAAACGGTCTTTACATCCATCTGATGAAGATTCCGTCCTTGCATAGCAGCAAGGGAATGGTGGTATATCGGGCCACATGTGCAAGTGTGTCATCATAGTCTATGCCTTCCTCACAGGCAACAAATATTGCCTTGAATTTTTTAGCACTTATATTAGATCCATGCTTGATTTTATATCGAGGTGACTACAACTATGTTCTATGGTCTAGGAACCATATCCTAGACATCACTCTCGCATCCTAGCAGATTTGATGCTTTACAACTTCTTCAAATGATCCAGGCTCATATTGTACTCATGGCAGCTAGATAACTCTGGTATTTATATGGCTTCTTGGTTTTCTTCCGGAATTTCCCCCTCTGAAGCCATATGTCTTTGAGCCATGAGGATCTTTATTCGATCAGCAATGGTATCCGCTCAGGAGCATATACAGATATATTCTCCCTCTTAATGCCAGCTTCTCTTTCGAGAGAAGACTTCTAATTTAAATGAGGGCACCCAAGACACCAGCTTGGAAAGGAGTTTTATTCTCTCATAGTCAAAGCCATTAAAGACTCATAGCCATATACAGTCATATTGCTTTCATGCATCTTGACACATATCATATGCTTGTCAAATAATGGAAATCATAACTTTACAGGCTTTGCTAAGCATGGTTCAAGAATCCAACGACGTGACTGAAGGCTGCAAAGACTTCTCAGTTCACACTTTATCATTACACTGTAAGACTGATACAGATTATTGCGATATCGCTGATTATGATGTGTCATAATTTTATCTTACCCATCACTATCTTCTTCATCATGGTCATACTACCATATAGAATTTGAAGATTTCAACTTTCATGGTCATACATATTCTGCCATATGTCGCTGTTAAACAGGGATAATGTCTCTACAAGCCTTAGCTTGTGTCTTATCGCAATTACCTGTTATTCTGAGGAGATTTGCTGGAGCTTCCTCAAACAACCTTCTAAGACTGCAACTGGGGATCCAATCTACCATGGTTTATCCTGCAGTTGAGGCATTGCATCCTGATTTGCTTCTAGATCTGCCCATTTGTCATTTTTCTGGTTATTTCAGAGGACTGCTCCTAAGGCTGTTAAGATTTGCCTAGCTCAATGACAATTTAATTTCCCTTGTCACTCTTCCTAAGACTTACATCTTTGCCCATCTCGTCAATAATATGACTGCGACATAGAATTTCCCCAAGGGCTTTTGCAATCAACCCTTAAAAACACTTCCAACTCCAAAAAAATCGTTCTTTAGAGCTTAGTTCTGCAATTTTTCCTCCTAAATTTGCACAGATATAGGAACCAATCTCAGCTTGATTTCTCTTCTTCAAGGTGACCCGTACACACCTGCCCTCTTGGCTCTAGTATTAGTTGCAGCTGCATCATGGTTGCTCCCGGATGACTGGAATGTACCATTAGCGTCAACTTCTTGAGAAAAAAAATTGGGGCCCTGGTCTTGATCTGGCAAAAAAGGTGTAGGCTATTATCTGGCTAACTATTATGGTAAGCTCCATCGATATCCAGAGACCTGAGTTTAACGGACTTGTTCTTTGCCATCCCCCATAGCCACTAAAGTCATCAATTCTGAAAAAAACGGGTTTCTTAGTGAGGATGATGATGGTGGCAGCCGAGACTGCACTTCTATAGTTGACAATGTCCTATCAAGTGAAATCACTGTAATTTCAACATCGCATTCAGGAGGAGGGAATGAATGATTATCTGTGACAAGGCTCTGATAATTTCCCCTTCTCTCAGATGTCATTGCTAGAGGGCTTGCAGTGACCGGTATATTTACAGCATGTCCCTGATTTGATGAGATCTCCGAGTGTTCCATGAGCAAAGGGTCCCTGTCGCTCCCAGTATGGCTTTCACAATCCAATGCAATACAGCCAACAGCCATGGAAGTCCCACAGTAACCCAAAAGCCAACGTTGAAAGACTTTTCAATGTGGGTAAACTTCACTAAACACTGCAGTTTCAATGCATATCCAACAATTTCGATGGATGACAAGCCAGCTCAGATCGCCTCAAATGTGCGACAAACTGCCTCAGCTTAAAGGCTAAAAACGTTGTACCTTTTTTCTTCTTCTTCTTGGCAATGAAACGGTTTACCGGACACATTCCTAGCAGAGGCCATCATATAATCCCTTAAAATGATACAGATCGCTCATTCCACGTCCACGGTGCCAACACCATTCAGTAAAATGCAATAAAATTCTTTAAACTAAAGTATTTTACGACCAGACATTTAAAGCAACATATCTCATCACAATTTATATGACGTCCTTTGATGTCAAAGGCATCCGATGTGTTTCCAGAACAGTTCAGATATAAGTTCGAATGCAAATTTTGTCAGTGGGCTTTTCCACAGATCTGTTCGCTTGAATTAAGTAAACCGTCTTCAATTCGACCATGATTCTTCCATATGTGGGTAGTCGGAGCTATAGCATTCAATCTGCACTAGATATGGTATTTAGCCAAATCACTTTCTGCAGGCATAGGAAATCGACGTCAATCTGATTTCCCTTGACCAACAGCGTGACTTCAGAATTCCAATTCGATTCGGTGTCCTTCCACGACGATGCCACCGCTGGTGTCTCTTTATCTTGCGCCAATGTTGCTATGGTTTCCAGAATTTCCGCACATCAATGATTGGCAGATATGATAGTGGAGTGGCTCCCTCAGAGCTGTCGGTTGTTGAGCTGAGTTGGACATCCGACCTGACTAGTGGTCGGTATCATGTATTTTGCCATGGACTGACCAAATTGAGATGATACGCGTGCATGCTCCTTGTGGGCTGCTGTTCTGAGCTATAATTTGATAGTAACAGTCTCGGGAGATTACCGTGCCAGACCCGAGCCTTTACTTCTGGCCAGACTTCTCTTTGTAAGAGAATCCGAATTGCAGAGAAACTCAGAATTTTGCTGCTTGGTCAAGTGCTATTCCACGATTATGGACAAGTATCAATAGTTTTCCTTAGTTCCGCGTATCCAAACAGAAACGAATGTCAGGCTGCCGTAGCCTTGAAACCCTTTTCGCTGGTTTGTTTTGGAGAGGGTAGGCCTGCGGCCTACCTTAGTTTGCTGCGGCTCCCTAATAGCCTCTTCATACCTTTGTTTGACCTTCAAACAAGGCCGCAAACATCTATAGCAATCTCAGCCTTCCAGCTCCGTCTTCACCTTACAAATAGGGCTTGACTTCACCTAAGCTCCGATACCATGTTAATTTCTGCATATGTTCTATGCCATTTCAGATTAGGGTACACAATACTGAAGGAGATAGAACATACTAATAGATCGATGGAAGACAAGCCAAAACAGAGATGATGAATGGTGGCATTACGACGATCAACAGGATGCTTCTACCAGCAAAGTCTCCAATAGGTCATTCAGCCAAGCGTGTCACACATCACCCCAGAACAACCCAAACAAAGAACAGTCCATAGATCCGTAGTATCAAGAACGCAGCTCCAACGCCATCAAGGGAGAAAGAATTACTCCACACAAAATTGTGTATAATGATCTCCAAGTCTCTCCAATATATAGGCATCTTTGGGGGTGTGTGACACGCACTTTAAGACATTTAAGTCTATATTATATTCCAGGCTGACCTAGCACATAAGTGGAATAAATTCAAAGGCCATGTTCTGCTCATCCGATCGAGATGATCTTTAGATCAATTTTGCACCTCTCCGAAAGAAGAATCCAATAAAAATATTGGGATTGTCATCTGAGCAACACAACCTGGAGTTTGGACCTAGTTGTCCAATTTTAACAGCAAAGCAGAGTAGCAGCAGTGTAGAAGCAGTAGTAGCGCAGAGGTTGATGTGACTTCAACAACGCAGAGCAGAGCTGCTTAAGCAGTGCAGAGTTGCAGCAGCGCAGAAGGCTTCAAAGGGACAGCGCAGTGCAGCAGCAGCGTGAGAGATTTCGGCACAAGGGGCTGATGTGACTTCAGTAGTGCAGAGGGAGTCTGCTTACGCAGTGCCGAGCTGTAGCTATGCATCATCCTTTAGATGCCAACGCAAATATGTAGCCTATGGAGCTTCAGTGATGAGGATGTAGCCCATCTGACTTGTCTGTCAAAGATTGGGCAGGAGATTCAGTTGTTTCTCTCAACAACTGAAGTTGCAGTGCAGCAGGTCAGCAGTGGCAGTGCTATGAGCAGCACAGATGCAACATATTGAGAGGGAGCTGCAGTACAGATGTTGCAGTGGCAGTGGCAGAGTCATGGGCAGCAATACAGAATGGTAGCAACAGTGCAGAGTTGAGTGGCAGCAGGCCAAGCTTTAGCAGCACAGAACCATTACCCAAAGTCTTGTAATGCATAGTGTGATGTATTGCTAGACCACACTCTTGATGCTAAGTAAGAGGGAGTGTTGAGATTTTGTGTATTTGGGGTAGCATTAGTTGTGCTCTAGGTCCCAAATTTTGTGGAGGGACTAGATTACTTTTGATCTACAATACCCAGAAATTGATTTGGGAAATTTCATTTGGTTTAGGAGATATTAAATTAATTAATTATTTTAATGTATTTCCTAAGCTAAAACATAGGGAACTTAAATAATTAAAGTGAATTTAATTAAACATGTGATGAAATTGCCTTAAGTCACACGGATCAAGCTTTCTTTTAATCTTAGCCATTAATTAAAGATTTAATCTTGGCCATTGGTTTCCCAACGAGAAAAGTATAAAGGAAAGGCTTGGGGTCATTTGTAAAGACACATAGAGGCAGAGCACTGAAGGTAAGATGAGATTCTAGGGCGGGTTTGTTAAGAATTCTCAAAAGTGTTTCAGCTGCAGAGAGGGGAATTTAGACCAAGGGGATGATCTGATCCCAGGGTCTAGAATCAACAAGAGGCAGAGATCAGCTTAGAGAGGCAGCGTAGAGAAGCAGGAGAGTAGCAACCAGAGGGAAACAACTTGTGCTGTTTAGGTGCTGTGCATTCCCTTAAGGACAACGTGATTTTCAGCTGGAAACCCTCAAGGGTTACGCAGAGACCCTAAGGGGCAGCGTAAGGCCTGCGTAACCCAGTCTGGGATAATGTGGGTCTTTCCGGAGCAGCGCTGAGGGTCAGAGGGGCTTCAGAGGCTGACGCAAAGGCTTTAGGGGCAGCATTGGGGTTTCTAGGCCCTAATTTTGGCTGAGTTCTGTAAATCCCATTTGAGGGCGTGGATCAATCATTATTTTGGCCCTAGATCAGCGAGTGAGCTGTAGATCTATTTTATCTCTGTCGGTTTTTCCAAATCTGGAACCCAGGCTTGTTGTATTCAGAAAAATTCTTAATAATAAAACCCTCCAGCAGCCAAAGACTGGTTTTCCCGCATTGGGTTTTTCCGGGGACTATTTGTCCAGAAATAACCGTGTCACTTTGTCTATGTGTGCATGAACTTGTTCTAGATCTGGATTGGTGGAGATCTGTTGTGTGTTTTGCTTCGATTTTAACTTGAATTTATTCAGTTAATAACTTGTCTAAGTAGGAGGAGCATAACCAGATTAACAGTAAATAATTTCTGCATAAAGTGTAAAGATTCAGAAATTTCCACACCTATTAGGTGGTTTCAACCTCTACGGGAATGATAGGTCCATAGTACATCTATTAGATGGTAGGCGTCATATGAAATAATGATGGAAGTTGGAACATAGTGGGGCATCAAGGAAGGCTCCAAGCCACATGCCATGGTACAAGGATAGCTATAATGAGGGAGTCTACACTTGGGTGTTGTTGCCCAAATTGTACACTTCAAATGCGACAATGACTCAGAGCAGGGGTTGTCACTCTGATCCCTGCTCACTCCGTTCTAGCTATCTCCTAGGCAAGCTAAGGGGGGAAGTCCCTAAATGTGAAAAGTGAAGGATGAGGGGAGACTTGTTGGGAACCAACAAGTTCTAGGAGATACACTTAGCTATCTTATGAACTTGATTATAATTAGTTCACAAGTGATTAATGAGAACTGTATTAGAGCTCTTGATTACATTATATTCTTAAGACACTTCAAGATTTAATAGTTAAGAGACCAGTGCCTTCAATAACAATGATCAAGACAAAATATACTTGCACACTGAATGGACTTATCAAGTTACAAGATACAAGTGCTGCTTAAGGGAGTTAGTTTGATGATCAAAATTATGAGCAAGAAGGCAAATTACAACAACTTTACCACAAATGATTTATAGGTAAGTAATATGATCAATGCAAGATAAGCTGCAATTAATGGAATTAAGCTCATAGTTCTGATTATCAATGGATGCAATACACGGTGAGATGTGATTCTGCAACTACAATGCAAGTAAAGTTAGCTAATTCTAAGAGAGACAAATTTACTCTCAATGTTCCAAGTGCTTTAAGTAAGAACAATTGTACTCAATTTATTTGCTCGTAATCAAGATGGACAATTAGGTACAATTATACTTCAAGTGAACACAATTGAACAACTTGCAATAACAATAAACACAAAATAACCTTTAGACCATCTTTAGAAATAAATAAGATTAGCCATTATCAATAAATTTCAAATGTGACTCTTAAAGTTCCTTATTAGAGCACTCTTATGGTTAGCTAGTCAATGATCAAGAACAAGAGCACTTTTACATTGCATAAGCATAATGATTATAAGCATGAGCAAGATCATTGAAAGAGACAAGATGAGATTGCTAGCAAAGAAGTGCAGGAAATCAATTAAATGATAAGTGCATGCATGCAAGTGCAAGTGCAGGAATCCAATGCAACTAAAAATTATGAAATGCAGTGAAAAACAATTATGCAATAGAGAACACAAGGGAAGATAGTTAGTAACCAAACAATGGCAAAATGTTATCCTCAAGACAACAAAATGCTGCAACTATTGTATTATGACTTAAAGGATGTACCATACTTCCAAAAGAGCACTAAATCAGATCAATCCACTGTTATGCTAATATCAATTCTAAAATCATATGCAATGCTACCTGTTGCACTCATGTTTGTCAAAGTTCCAAGGAAGCAAATGTACCATGTTTTTCAAAAGGATGGGATCATCAATCAACTGTTTATTGAGTCATTGTAAATCCATTCTGCAAAATTTGTAGTGTAAATGATGCTAGCAAGACCTTATATGTATGTAACAACCTAGGTAAGTCTATTATTTTGGTGAAAATTTCATCCTAGAAGTTTTTTCGTCTCACTGACTCATTTGTGTTTCTAAACACACATGGTCGATAGAGTTTTTCCCTCTAGCCTCACCCCAAAGCTATGGTGAAATTCTTCATCAAAGTATTAGGTGAGTCCTATGTAAAAGTGATTTGGGAATAATTTAGGCTATTTGATTAAATTATTTTATTACAAATCACTTTGTCTACTACATCATCTTGTGTCGCAGAATTGGGTGTGTAACTTGAGGGTCTATATCGAATGGGTGTCCCCCCTTTGAGTGTTGAAATGTAAAAATCTTATGTAAAAAATATTTTAGTGCATGGTCCCTCATACTTAGACACCATGCCTAAATATTAGAGGGTGGAAAGAATATTAAATCCCCTCAAGTGTCATTTAATTAATTTTTCTGGCAAAAATTAAATTAATCCTAAGTTAGAAAATTAATTAATTAGAGTCAAAGTTAGAGTTTTAAAGAAATTAAATTCTCCAAGTGGAAAAATTCGTGGGTATCAAAGAAAGTAATTTTGGAGGTCCCCCACCAAGGGAATCTTGGAAATTTCAAGAAAATTTGGACCCTTGGACCTTGGTGGTTAAGTAAAAGTCAATCTTTTGAGGAAATTAGGTCAAAATAATTATTTTTGAGCTAATAAAAAATGGGTTTAGTGAGAAATTCGAAAATTCCTCAAAACAAATATTTTCAATGGTAGAGATTAAAAGATCATCAAGGATTTATGGATGGCCAAGATTATTTTGACAAGGATCCAACCAACCATCCGTTATTTTTCCACTTGGGGGGTTTATTTATAAATTAGAGTCATTTGTGTCAAAATCCATATGATGTTTGGCTAATAAATTCTGCAAAAAAGCTGGTGTAACTCTACTGTCCCGCTGAGAACGTTTTCAGAATCATAGTAAAGACTTTGGAGTGCAGTTCATGGTGTTTATTGTCTACTGATTTGTGGTATGTGCTAGGTATGGGCTTTCCTATATTGTGCTTAAATTTTTAGAGTTTGTTTTTCATTAGATGGTGATAAGAACATTCTATTGGTAGATTTTGGGACTATCTCATGTGTTTTGATTTGCCATATGTCTAACAAGCTTTCTCGAAGAAAATATATAGTGCTTTCAATTTCCCTAGTCCTTGGGCTCCAAGTTCGCAAACTGTGGACGTAGGCTGACCTTGTTTGGACTCCAAATATTTTTTGTGGTTTTTTTAACTTCGCTAAGGCTGTAGCTTGCATCTATTCTTCAAAGAACACTTCACCATTTATCAAACAAATTTCTAAAAAAATTGTTTCTCAAAATTTATTTCAAAAGCCTTGTATATTTGTACGTTTGTTAATAAATTTATATAATATTATTTTGTAAATTATTTTTCTCTAACTGGGGTTTTGTGGTTTTGAGATTTTTTGTATATATTGGGGTTTTGGGTATTTGTGAATTCATTTTTGCAAGTGTGATAAAGTGGAGAGAGCTGAAATAGAGCTAGATCTAGGCCCTTGAGGGTAAGATCTAGTCTCTAAGAATTTTTGCAAGGCCAACCATTGAAGAATTTGCAGTAAATTTCAGATCTGAAGAGAATTAATTTTTTCGGAGCAAGGGTTTCAATTTTTGGGGCTCCTAAGCCCGAATCTAGCCTCTCCAAGACCAACGTCTTCCTCCTAAGCCTCTCTGTCATCTTTTTGAGGGCTTGCGTCATCATTTTTGGCCCTTCTGGGGCTGGCCGTACACTCTAGGCTTCTCGACCTTCCTTTTTTGGCCCAACGTTGAGGGTTTAAGGCCTTTTTAGGCTTGACTGTGGCCTCTAGGCTACTTGGCCCCCCTCCTTTACCTTAGATGACAACCTTTTAGGTTTTCCGTGGGATTTTCAAGCCCTTTCCTTGCCTCCTCCTCCTCCTCCTGCTCTTCGTTCTCCCTCCTGCCCTCTTTGTTAGCCCTCTTTTAGACTCAAACCCTAGCCGCTAGCCTTTCTGGCCCCTTTTTTCCCCCAACGGTAGCCCTTTTTGGCTTAACATTGCCCTCCTTGGCCCTAATTTTCTCTTTGCTCATCTCTGAATTTTTTGGCACTGAATACTTCGTGTGTTTTGCAGAGAAAACAACCCTAAGTTGGTATTTTCAGTTTCCAAGTACCTTGGAGAAATTTTTGGCAACTTGGGAAAGTCTTTTACAAGGCCTTGGGCCTAGGGTTTGCTCTCTAAACCCTCACTTTATTTCTGTTTTACTTCAACTGTCATATTCATTTCATAGCTGTGAATTAAATGACCTAAATCACACCTAAGTGATCAAAACACATTAATAATCTTATGGTAAAAGTTTGCTAGTGTTTTGGCTACTTGGGCAATGAATATCTAGCCTAGATCTACTTGTTAGTTTTGCTGAAAAATCTCTGCATAACTGAATATATCATATCTGATAATTTCTGAATACACACCTTAAGAAGCCCTAAAAAGTAAAAAATCATAATTGCTCATTGGTAAATTTGTTTAAGCATTTAGTAAGTTTGAACTTTGGGCATATTTTGGCATAAGTTACTACACTAGTAGCTCACTAATTGCATACTTTTCTTGCTGCTGTAATACGAGTTTTCAGATCTGATCTAAACTGAATATTGCATCCTAAATGGGTTAAAAATCATAAATTTACATTGTCAAGTCATTAGGCTACTTATTGGTCATTTTCTGCTTCATATGTTTGGCAATTTCTTGATTTGAAGTGACATATTCACTGTTGTGCTATACTTCATCATAAGTGCCTCTTTCATGATTTATTTGGTTCGTGGTGGTTTATGTTGTTAAGTTCTAACAATTGCTTCTCCTGTATTAGCTATAAGAATTGTCAAACTTTGCACTTAAATCATTCAAACATCTAAGCTCTCAATCTTCTAATATTATTGATGGTCTAAGTCACTTTCACATTAATATCTAATTGACATTGTGGTTGAAACATTGTTGAATAAGTGCTCTAAGTTAAGCTCATAATCTTGTGCTCTTTCATAATATTAAGAAGCTTTGGTAATTTTATTATTTATCTTGAGAAATTGACATCTTAATTTTTGTTTCAATTGAACATCTTCCAATATTGGTACTATTTAAGAGCATAATCGTGACATGAGATTGTTGATTGAATATCTTGAGTAATTGACATCTTGTGGATTTGATATTGGCACTAAGTAAATTGGCACTTTCTTGGTTGTGAGATTGCATATCACTCATTGATAAGTACTCTTGTCATTAAAGATTCATCATAACTTAAAGTACTTGAACATTAAGCTAATCTCAAACTAAGAATCTCACTCATAACCATTGCATAAGCATTTTAGGCTTAGTTTGCACTAATAACTTTACCTCGGAGCATAAACTTGGTTTATAGACTTTTAGGACAACCCTTTCTCATCTAGCTTGAGGGATTCAACCCCTTTTAGTGGTTAACATAGTGACCTTGCAGTCGTCAGAGCCACAGTCTTTGTAGCGCCAAAGGCACTGGGTGGTTGGAACAGAGGGGGAAGTATCGTTAATCAAGCCTCTGCTTGCTTCTTGTTGGCTTCTATTCCACAACCTACTCTAAAGACTGATCTTGAAACAATTAAGAGAAAGGTTCTATTTAGACTAGGCATATAACCTAAAATTAACCAAGATCCTTGCATCACACTTAGATCTTAGGACTTGCATCTCATATAGATTAGTTAATCATTTAAGCAACGGTTTCCCATCCAGTTACTTGGTCTTAATTTGAAACAAGCAAGAATTTTGACTCCATAAGGCATTGGTCTCATTTCTAAATCTAATTGAATCCTCAAGTCTTGTTGAATTGAACCAAGTAGCTAGGCCACTCAACTGTATCTCCCGAGCAAGTTGGCTCCCAACTTGTCTTCTACCATCTCATTTCCATAGGGACTACCTTTTGATTTCTAGTAGCATCGAATGTGCTCTAAGTCTCAAAATTCGTAGGGAGGCTTGGACACATGTATTCCAGAATACCCAGAAATCGTTTTGGGAAATTCCACCCAGAGGATGTTTTATTAAAATAATTAATTATTTTTAATGGATGCCTAAGTCTAAACTTAGGGAATTAAAATAATTGAAGTGTATTAATAGAACTGGGTGTGAATCTTTTAGAAAAAGACGAAGATCGAGTCAATATGATCTGAGCCATTGATTAGAATCTAATTTTGGCCACTGATTACTCAACGAGAAGATTATAAGGAGGACATCAATGGGCATTTTTAAAGATACATTGAAGGAATCAAGAGATCGATTTCTCAAGTGAGCAGCGTAGAGAAACCAGAGAGATCATTGAGGAGATTCTTACAGTGAGGGGCAGAGATAGTTTCTCGATTGGAGATTTTCCTGATCCAGAGAGTGCAAGGCAGAGAGTAGTCCAAAGAGGCAATGCAAAGCTACGCTATGGCAGTGCAGAGCTTCAAAGGGAGTCCATATTTCTACTAGGGAACAGTCGGGATCTAGTGCCGGAGCCAGGGTGTGAGACCGGGAGGCCAGAGGGTTGAGTTTCCAGCTAGCATAAGATCGAGAGGAGGTGCAACGTAGTCCCAACTATAGTGACGCAGCAACTGTGTAGGAGTGACGCAATACTGCACAGATGCAATGCAAAGACTCATCTCCAGTGCGGATTAGTGCCGAATTTTCCAGCGGCGGGGTGCAATCATCTCACTATATTTTTGTCCAGTTAGATCTCTATATAGGGTTGCTAGTTTGGTCATTTGAAAAATTGTACTAAAAAATCACTGCTTAATAATACAGACCCTCAGCCACTACACCGGTTTTCCCACATTGGGTTTTTCTGGGGACATTAGTCCAAAAACAACGGTCTGATATGTGTGTTTATTTTTTTCTTGCTCAGTTCTTGTTTCTGCATATAATTTTAATTAGTGAAGGCTGCAGTTGTATTTACTTCGATATTTATAGTTAACGCAGTAAATAACTTGTATGGGATTAACAAGTAGGAGTAATATTAGTTTGCTGCAGTAGGGATTCGGGTTTATCGAATTTTTACACTACCCCCAATAGCCTATTGTTGGGACTCGACATTAGAACAGAGTGGGTGGAGATCAGAGTGACAACCTCCTTGATCCGTAAACTGCCGTGGATATTCCACTAGACAGTTAAGGGCTGAGTTTCCAGCTAGCATAAGATCGAGAGGAGGTGCAACGTAGTCCCAACTGTAGTGACGCAGTAACTGTGTAGGAGTGACGCAATACTGCACAGATGCAATGCAAAGACTCATCTCCAGTGCGGATCAGTGCCGAATTTTCCAGCAGCGGGGTGCAATCATCTCACTATATTTTTGTCCAGTTAGATCTCTATATAGGATTGCTAGTTTGGTCATCTGAAAAATTGTACTAAAAAATCACTGCTTAATAATACAGACCCTCAGCCGCTGCATCGGTTTTCCCACATTGGGTTTTTCTGGGGACATTAGTCCAAAAACAACGGTCTCATATGTGTGTTTATTTTTTTCTTGCTCAATTCTTGTTTCTGCATATAATTTTAATTAGTGAAGGCTGCAGTTGTATTTACTTTGATATTTACAGTTAACGCAGTAAATAACTTGTATGGGATTAACAAGTAGGAGTAATATCAGTTTGCTGCAGTAGGGATTCGGGTTTATCGAATTTTTACACTACCCCCCATAGCTTGTTGTTGGGAGACATTAGAACAGAGTGGGTGGAGATCAGAGTGACAACCTCCTTGATCCGTAAATTGCCGTGGATATTCCACTAGACAGTTCATCACAACATATTTGATAATAATATATTAAAATACTAAATTTTTACACTATTACAGTTTTATTAAAATTCTATATTTGTATGTAAAACTGTAATTAGTGCATGCATGTGAATGGAAATTATGCAGAAAAAGTAGAGAACGACAAAATAAGCTCACACACACACGTAAGACACAAGATATGCTCTCTGGGAAACCCTTTTAGGGAGAAAACCCAGCTAGAAGGTGAGGCTGCTTCACTCTTTTTCTTTGTCTGGAAATATGGCTGGTACAAAAAAGGAATGCCTGTGGCCCATGGGCTGCTACAGTGCACAGATCCTCTCTGTGTGCTCTACCTTCTATCTCTCCTGGCTATCTCTGCTCAACTATGGAACAAAATGCTCTCGAAAGAATGGAAGGTCTCTTCCTTCTAGTGGCCCGGTTATAACACAACCCAATAGCCTACTAGTGGTTAATTTTGGCTACATCAACTCTTAACTAGAGTTATGATATATACTCTTCTAGAGTCTTTTACATCATATTCACGTGGCTAGCTCCTTTTCCATGAATAATGGGGGCTGACGTGGCATCCTCCCGAATTATAGGTGCGAAAACTGTTGAGATTTTGTATAGTTGGTGTAGCATCGGGTGTGCTCTAGCCCTGAAATTTTGTGGAGGGGCTAGGACATACTTGAACTCCAAAACTCAGAAAGTGTTTTGTGAAATTTCAGTTGGTGTTCAAGTTATTCAAATAATTAATTTTTTTAATTGTATTTCCTAAGTCTAAAATTAGGAAAATTAAATAATTAAAGTGAATTAATTAACACATGTGCTGAAATGTTCTAAAAGACATGGATCAAACAATATTTTAATCTCAGTCGTTGATGAATGTTTTAATCTCGACTGGTGAAGGGTTCAACGAAAACGTATAAGAGAAAGGCTTGCAGGTTAGTTGGAGACACACATTTGCAGAGCTGAGAAATAGATCTGGAATTCTAGGGCGGGTTTGCTAAGAATTTCTGGAGGAATTTTTTTGCAGCGAGGGTAGTATTGTCTAAGGGGATAATCTGATCCCAGAGCCAAGAGTCAGTGAGAGGTAGAGGAGCAACAACAAGGACAACACAGAGAAGCAGCTACGTAGGTGCTGCGCAGCTGCTACGCAGGTGCTATGCAGGACAACGCAGAGGCCCTAGAGGTCTTCAGAAATTGCGCAGAGGGTCTCCAAGGCTAGCGTAAGGCCTGCATCACCCTCTTAGGGGTTACGCAGTCCCACTCTGGGCAGCGCAGTGGCATTCTGAAGCTAGCAGGGCTGATGCTGGGGCTTCAAGGGCAGCGCTGGGGTTTCTAGGGCCAAATCCAGGCTGAGTCTTGTAAATCCCGTTTGAGGGTGTGGATCAGTCAGATATTTGGTCCTAGATCTACAGGTTAGTTGCAGATTTGATTTCTTTTATTCTCTGTCGGGATTTCTAGATCTGGAACCCAGATTTACTATACTCATTATCTACTTAATAAAATAAACCCTCATATCTGCTTCACCGGTATTCTCGCTTTGGGTTTTTCTGGGGACTTATGTCCAAAAATCCATGTGTCACTTTGTTGGATGAGCGTATTATTCAGTAAATGATTTGCATGTGTAGACTGTAGTTGTGTTTATTTCGGTATTTTATGAATCTAATTTTTGAAAATAACTTGTAATAATTTAAATCAAGTAGGAGAAATAAACCATGGTACTTCAGTAGAATTTTCACATGGTATCAGCGCGATAACAGATCAAGCTGAATCTCTAGCAATCCGCTGAAGAAATATTTTTCTACAGGGTGGCAGAAGAAGCAGCATATCCGGAAAGGGCAACTTGACAACAGAAGAACGCAGATCTAGAGAAGGAAAATGCTGAAGTTACAGAAGGCCATCAGGCTTACGTAGACCCTTCCTGGGGCAACGTAAGGACTGTGTCACCTAGTCTGGGGTTACGCAGTCCACTTCTGAGCAACGCTGAGGCTACGCTAGGCTAGTCAGTGAGACGCAGTCCAATGATTTCTTCAGCTGCAGAAAAGATTTGCCAAGATCCAGAAGAAATGCTTCAGATCTTCAGCAGGGCTGGTGTGGTGGAGATTCTGCTGGTGCAGAATTGTGCCTAGCTAAGTCAACAAAGGCGAGAGGAAGATAGTTTCTCAACAGATCTGAGATTCGATCAGGAGGATCAGAGAGTGCTGTCCGATTGTGTTTGGGTGAAAGATTTCCAGGAGGGAAATCAATGTTCAGCAAAAGTAGTTCTAGAGGGCTTCTAGTCACCAAGAAACCCAGATCCAAAGGGATAAGAAGTATTGTTTCTGTCAGATTTGAGCAAGATGGCTCGATATGGACTGTGGGATCAAGATAGATTGGATGACATGTCCAACTATGTTATCTGGAGGGCCAAAATCCTTTCAGTTCTGGATGAGTATGGTCTGAAAGATCATGCAGAGAAGGTTCTTGTTGTACCAACCGATGCAGATCCTGTGAAGAAGTATGAAGAAAATCAAGCGCGGACTAAGCGTTTGATCATAGACGGTGTCAAGGACCACATGATTCCTCATATTGCTGGAAAGACTACAGCAAATGACATGTGGGTAGCCTTGGACACGATGTACCAAGGAGGCTCCGTCAAGATAAGAATGCTTCTAGAGAACCAGATTCGGTTGTTCCAAATGATGAAGGGTGAAGAGATAGATCCATTCCTCTTCAGACTTCAAGCCATCCAAGATTAGCTTGTTGGCATTGGTGCTACTCCAGATGAGGGGCTCTTAGTGAGGATTGCTTTGAATGCAATCTCGGAAGATTGGGAAACGTTTGTCCATAGCATTCTAGGAAGGGCAACGTTACCATCTTAGGCTGACATGTGGGCTATCCTTCGCCAAGAGGAGATCAGGAGGATCACCAAGCAGCAAAGTATCAGTGGGGGAAGCAGAAAGGCCAAAGTCAAAGAGGAGGAGGAGGATGCAGCCCTTGCATCAAGGGAAGAAGAAGGACCTCTCCAAGGTCCGGTGTTTTAACTATGGTGATCTTGGACATTTCGTCGTCAGTTGTCCTAAGAAGAAGGACAAAGGAGCTTCTAATTCCAAGGCTGCAACAACAAAGGACGATGGCTCTGATGATGATGCAGCCATGAGTGCTCATGCACCTCGAGAGAAGAGGTGGGTGACATGGATCTGTAGAGCATCTAGAGACTGTGGTGGGATCCTTGAGTCAGCCCTACCCTTGGATCACATATGAGCTACAGGAGCCTTAAGACGGTAGCGGGATGAGTTGGGAGATGGTTGCAGAACGTCACATTGAAGCAGAAGGAGGAGCTGAAGAGCTGAAGAGGGAGCAACGTAATGCAGAGGTAGCCGCAGCGTGGAGGCAACAACGCAGAGGTTGATGGGATTTCAGCAGCGCAAAGAGGTTGTGCTCATGCAGTGCAGTGTTGCAGCATAACAATGCCTCCAGGAGGACAGCGTGAAACAACATTTAGGGAGCTTCAGTGATGGAAGGCACCTGACTTATCTGTCAAATAGTTGGGCAAAAGTCTTTCAGTTGCTTACTTCTCAGCAACTGAGTTGTAGTGTAGCAGTTAGCAGTGGTAGTGCTATGTGTAGCATGATGCAACAATTTGAGAGGGAGCTGCAGTACAAATGTGGCAGTGGCATGGGCAGCAGTACAGAGAGCAACAGTGCAGTGGATGGAGGGCGGCAGGCCAAGCATCAGCAACACAAAATCTAACTTCAAGATCTTGTAGTGCATAGTGTGGATGCATTGCTAGAGCACACTCCGTGCTAAGAGGGAGTGTTGAGATTTTGTATAGTTGGTGTAGCATCGAGTGTGCTTTAGCCCTAAAAATTTGTGGAGGGGCTAGGACATGAACTCCAAAACCCAGAAAGTGTTTTGTGAAATTTCAGTTGGTGTTCAAGTTATTCAAATAATTTATTATTTTAATGTATTTCCTAAGGCTAAACTTAGGAAAATTAAATAATTAAAGTGAATTAAGTAACAAATGTGCTGAAATGTTCTAAAAGACACAGATCAAGCAGTCTTTTAATCTCATTCGTTGATGAATGTTTTAATCTCGGTCGTTGAAGGGTTCAACGAAAAAGTATAAGAGAAAGGCTTGAGGGCCAGTTGGAGACACACATAGTTGCAGAGTTGAGAAATAGATCTGCATTCTAGGGTGGGTTTGCTAAGAATTTCTGGAGGAATTTTTTTGCAGCGAGGGGTAGTATTGGCTAAGGGGATGATCTGATCCCAAAGCCAAGAGTCAGTAAGAGGCAAAGGAGCAGCAATAAGGACAACGCAGAGAAGCAGAGTAGCAGCTACGGAGGTGCTGCACAACTACTATGCAGGACAACATAGAGGCTCTAGAGGGCTTCAGAAATTACGCAAAGGGTCTCCAGGGCCAGCGTAAGGCCTGCTTCACCCTTTCAGGGGTTACACAGTCCCTCTCAGGGCAGTGCAGTGGCACTTTGAAGCTAGCAGGGCTGACGCAGGGGCTTTAAGGGAAATGCTGGGGTTTCTAGGGCCAGATCTGGGCTGTCTTGTAAATCCTGTTTGAGGGTGTGGATCAGTCAGATATTTGCTCCTAGATCTACATGTTAATTGCAGATTTGATTTCTTTTATTCTTTGTCGAGATTTCCAAATCTGGAACCCAGATTTACTTTACTCAGAATCTACTTAATAAAGTAAACCCTCGTATTCGCTGCACCGATTTTACCGTTTTGGGTTTTTTCTGGGGACTTATGTCCAAAAATCCATGTGTCACTTTGTTAGATGAGCGTATTATTCAATAAATGATCTCCATGTGTAGACTGTAGTTGTGTTTATTTCGGTATTTTCTGAATTTAATTTCTGAAAATAACTTGTAATAATTTAAATCAAGTAGGAGAAATAAACCATGATACTTTAGTGGAATTTTCACAAAAACATGAAGGTCAACTTCCGAGTGGCATAACTTTTGCATACAGACTTCGATTGATGCACTTCTTGCACCGTTGGAAAGATCTCTGTGTGTAAACTAACATTAAATGGTGCAGCGCCCAAATGGCAAAGTTATACCCCCAAAAAACATCGTTTGATGCCTCAAAACGCTCCTAGAAGGTTTTAGACCCCATTTTGCCAAACTGGGTCCCGCCAGTAAAAATGGTCCCGTGAGCTGATTCCTCCACTTTTTCCACTCCAGATACATCGAGATGGATGACAAAAAATATAATGATCCAATATGGATCACACCTCCCCATTTTGGGAGGCTGTTGGTCTCCAAAAGCTTCTACTAAATGAGGTGAGGAAATCTTTCCTCCACCTTCTCTCTGGTGTATTTAGCTTTTCTTGGAAGCTGTCCGTTCAACCCAATCTGCTAAAGGTCATGCTGCCCCTGTCTTGTAGTTCTGGACCTCTTTTGTAAAATTGTATTTTCTGTCAACTCTGCCTGAGCATCTGGTGCCAAATCCTCCACAGAAGGTAGGACTTGTTCCTCTTCTCGATCTAGCATGGAAGGCTCATAGAGTTTCAAATTCTCTACATTCACAATTGAGTAAATGCGCATATATGGTGGAAAACTGAGTCAAGAGGCATTATCACCCACCTTTTCCAGTATCTCAAATTGACCATACCTCAAAGCCTTGAATTTTTTACCAGGCCCTTGCATTCTCTCCTTGTTCAACGGTAACCATACTTTGTCTCCCACCTTGAATGACTTATTTGTTTTGTGTTGATCATGCCCAACCTTATATTTCTCTAGCGACTTCTGCAATGTTTCTTGTACCTGTAGATGGATTTGCGTGATCTTCTCTATAAATTTTTCAGCTCTCAAAGGATCTCCTGTAAGATCTTCCCTCACTCCTCCTTGCTGTCCATATGCAATGTCCAATGGTGAAGGCGGAAGATATCCAAAACAAGTTTCAAATGGGGACTTTCCTATAGAAGTGTGGACCAATGTTGCACGGAGCGGGAACGAAGCAAGGACGTTTTTTGGCAGCAGATCCGTAGAATTTTCATTTTCCAAAAATCTAAGAAGTGAAGCGTCTACTATATATATAAATTTTATATTTTTTTGCATTTATATTAAAAAAACGTCCAAAATACCAACTTAGTTGTAGAAGACATGAAAACATTCATATTTTTACATAAATCAAGATAGATATGGCATCCATTGTACATCAATGATTAATTATTCCAACATCAACCATCTAGTTACATCAACCATCTAGAATCTAGATTCTTCTTCTCTTGTCTAGCCTTTGCCTCTACTTAGATTCTCTAGGGATATTAGTCAACATTGCCCAATTTTGATCAAACGACCTAATCCAAGCCTTATATTATGGTAGAGAAAGCTTAACATGCTTGATCAATGATTTTGACTTGAGTGAAGGGTAGATTTTTGCTAAGGCCATGACAAAGGAGCTCAACAATCAACAACACCAACACTGGGGTACATATAGGGCTCGGTGTTCTTGATTAAATGCCAATCACATGCCCTCATACATGATATAATCCAATGAAACACCACAATCCTATTTACCCTGAAAACTGTTAAATCTGCTGGATTTTGAATGGGATATGAAATTCTATTTTCTCCATATGAAGTCTGCAGAGGTTGGTGTTAGTCATCAGTAATTTTTTGCTTTCTATAGATGACTAAATGTTTATCCCAGATTTCTAGAAACAAAATTCATGAATATTGTGAGTTCTAGAAATCTCACTGCCCTTATTATCTTTAGGATAATTTTTTCACTATTTCATTATTCTATCATAGCATGGTCAGCCCACCATTCCCAGAAGACCCATCATGGGCTCATGCCACTCATTGTCACTATGTTTTGCCACCTTTGGCCTCAGCCCTCTGTTTTGTTTTGCCTAACTCCTCCATTATCCATCTAGGGTTTTTGAGGGCATTTTTCTTGGTTTCATGACCTCCATGGTTAAAACATCAACAAGGCTTGTATCGTGATGCTCTTACACCTCCTCCTATCTTTAATATACCTTCATAAACACTTCCCATCACTTCTATACCTCAAATTCATCATTTTTCTACAAAACCTAGCCTATTGCTACAATTTGACACCTTTTGAGACTAGGCCTGTGTTTTGCCCTTTTGGACCCCTTCCCCTCACTCAATTCTTGAAATTCCACTTTCCCCTACGCTCTAACATCTATCCCTATTCCCCAAAATTTCCCCAAGAATTTAGACAACCCTTAACCCCTTCATTCCCCTCCCTCTACAAGGCAGTCCTAAATTCCCTACACCAAACCCTAATTTCCTCTTCCAACTAAGCTAGGGTTGGCTATGGAAAGGAGGCATAGGAGCAAAGGATTCATATGATATATCATGTCAGCAAACATAAATCCATACTAGCTCATAAATATCAGGCCTCCATCATTTTCCAAGAATTCATTCCAAGGGCCAAGTCATTTGCCACCCCTAGGGCCAGTTTTGCTTAACAATATGTTTTTGACCAAACAGAGATGAATTTGGCAAAAGTGAGAGAGGTTTTTGTCCATCATTGGGCCAAGAAGAAGAACCTCCTTCAGTTTTTACACAGGTATCATGGTTTGGGAGCAATGTCAAAAATACAGGTGTCCCAGGAGAATTTCTGCACTGCTGGAGTGACTTTGGGAAAATCAGGTTTTCTCACAGCTGGACTGTCCAAATGACTTGCTTGATGAGTCAAATGACTTTCCAATGAGCTATCATGAGCTCAATTTGGAGTTATGGAAGGCCTCCAAAAGTTTTCTGCACTAGCACTCTGCATTTCTGCACCATCACTCAACACTTTTTGACCAGTGTTGGGAAAATTAAATTTTGACAAGGCAAATAAACTTCAATTAGGAAACAAATGGTATATTTGGAAAGTAGACAGGTTAAGCTTTCCAATGGGCTATCATGAGATCAATTTAGAGTTAAGGAAGGCCTCCAAAAGTTGTCTGCACCAACACTCTGCATTTCTGCACCGTCATTCAACACTTTTTGACCAGTGTTGGGAGAATCAGTTTTTGGACAGGTAAATGAACATCAAATGGAAAAACCAAAAGAAGTTTTGGAAAGTAGACTCAACAAGCTTTCCAGCGAGCTATCACGGGCCCAATTTCGACACCAGGAAGGCCTCCAAATGCCCTCTGCAAAATGGTGTTGCGTGCTCAGGAGTTGATGCTGCACTCCTGGCAATTTTTTGTTTTTCCCATGTAAATTACACTGCGCTACGCTCCTGGGTTTGCAGAGACTGCCCGACTCCTGTGTGCAGAGGTTGCCCGACGCTACACTGCGCTACGCTCCTGGGCGTGCAGAGACTGCCCGACTCCTGCGTGTAGAGGCTGCTCGACGCTACACTGCGCTACGCTTCTGGGCGTGCAGAGACTGCCCGACTCCTGCGTGCAGAGGCCACCCGACGCTACACTGCGCTACGCTCTTGGGTGTGCAGAGACTTCCTGACTCCTGCGTGTAGAGTCGACCCGACTCACCCGCGCTGCGCTCCTGGCTGCGTTTTCAGGCAGAAGGTTTTCAAAGGATATTTGAAGGTGACCTCCATGGTTTGCCAAGATAAAAGGGGTTTTCACTACATCAAAGAGACAAATTGTAAAGAGTATCAGTATAAGGGAGCCTAAGCTTTCAACTGCAACCTTTCCGACTGTGTGTGCAGCCTTGCCGACGACGCGTGCAGCCTTGCACGACGCTGTGCGTTCAACCACCCGACTGGCCCAGTGTTGCGTGCCTGTACTTTTTCTTCTGCTAGGGGAACAAGTGAGGAAGAAGAAACACATGATGAAGCAGAAAATGACAAGTCATGAGGAAGAAAATGATGAGGAAGGGACAAATGATGAAAAGGCGGATATTGATGAGGAAATAGAGGCAGATTATGAAGACAAAGATATTAGTTAGGAAAATGGCAGATGAAAGTAGTGATAATGAAGAGACAAATTCTGAAAACAAAGGCAGTGAGCTAGATGAAAAGGAAGAAACCAATGACAACCAAGAAACAGAGGCAGACTTTGATGAGCCAAACAATGAAGATAGTGGGCCAAGCAGTGAAAGGACTAATGGCAGTCATGAAAGTAATCAAGAAAACCTAATGACTAATAGTCCTAACAATAGTGACAGCAGTGACCCCATGATCTCAAAAGGCAACCAAGAGGATGAAAATGCACCAAACAGTGATGAAGACACCTCTAACCATGACAACAAAGAAAATGACAATATAAATAATAATGTTGCAAACATAGAGGATGACAATGCAGAAGACATGGAAGAGAATGACAATGATGAAGATCAGGGCAGTAATGCTAGCATGGGAACAAATGAAAGTGCCTCTCAAGAAGGCAGTCAAGAACAAAATGAAGAAGACACAATGCAGGGATCATTAATGAGGAGAAAAGCAGTCTTAAGGTCACCAATAATGATAAGCAAAGTAAGGGCAACACAAAGAGTAGTCATAGTGACAGTAAAGAAAGTGGGAAGGATGATAATGATAATGAAGACCACAGCCATGATAAAGACACCAACAAGACTACCATCACACCTTTTTTCTTCGGCATATCAAAGAGGCCCTCATTCAATTTCAAAACATTAAAAAGAGGAAAAGACCAAGTAAACCTTGGAATCTTGCCTCAATATTTTCCACAGGTCTCCCAAACCCTATGAAGAACTTATCCACCAAATTTGGGAGAATTTGGACAAGTTTATGTTTTTTGCAAATTTTGAGGCTAGGAGCACAGCACACCTGGTGCTACGCTCTTTTTCAGGTCATCTTCAGGAGGAAAGGCTTGCATTTTTGGGTTCCTCATCACTCATATAACATGCTCAGAAAGTTTCAGCTCAATTGGAGTTGTTTTGGTCCCTCAAAAGGGTTAGAAACACTCACTTTTTCATCATTCTGCCTACTTTTCAGGACATGTGTTGCGCTCCTACCAGTCTTGGCATTTTCACTTTTTGGACAGGTTTCAGAGGCTAGATTGGAGAAACTAGGGTAGATCTGGAAAGTAGACTTCAAGGGCTTTCCAACGAGCCATCACGAAGCCTTTTCCGACATCGGGAAGACCTTCAAAACACTGCTGTAAGAAGACCCATTTTTCTTGTTCCTGTGTTGTGCTCCTGGCATAAACTTTCATTTCAGAACATAGTGCTGCGCTCCTGTGGTTGAAAAGTCAAAATGTGCGTTTGGCAAGTTTTAGGAGGCTTGTCAAAGCCTAAAGGTCAATTTCTTTGCTACAAATGGCCGAAAAAATATTTATTTTAGATATTTTTGTGCCTTGCAAGGCCTCAAGGACAATATAGATACTTTTGATTAGCCAATATACTTCTAGATGCTCTTTTAGGTTTTCCTCCTTGCTTGTTATATAGAGCATGAGGATTCATTGTAGGAGAGGGCTTTTGATGTGTTTGAGAGCAATACATGGTTTTTGGAAGTTGAAGAGCAATTTGGTGTTGTGGAGCTTGTGGATGATTTGCCTTGATTGATGTTGATGAAGGCTTGCTTGCAGGATCCCTGAGTTTAGTTAATGGTGATGTATCTCTTATTTGTTCATGTTTTCTAGTTGATCATATGTCTATCTTTCTATATTGCAATAGCTCAGAAGAGTATAGGATGAGAAATGTTGTTTGAGGCACCTCACTCCTCCTGTTTGCCTATTGTCTTTATGTTTTCTTCTACTGGGTTAGCTTAAGGAATTCTTAGTTGCTCCTTAGGCCCACCTAAGCTTGTCTATTTCATTATTGGATTAATATGCTAGTTTACAAATATGATTCATGGTAAGCCCTGCTTGTTTGATGCTATCTAAACTTTGTCTTGAAATCTCTCTTTGATGTATTGATTGTTAGGTTAAGTCAAAGAGGTCTTATTTCGATCTTGCCCTTTGTATATGCTTATCAGTTTGCCTCAAAGTTTTTTATAGTTTAAGGAATGATGTTTAGGAGTTTCCTCTTCATTTATTGATGCTATTTGTCTCTTATATGTTTTCAAATCTAGAAAGTAGAATCATTGAAGTTAAATAAGTTTTCTTGCTTCCTTTGTTCCACTGGATTGTTTATCTTGAACGTTTATTTGTTTAAAAGTATTGTCATTGAGTAAATGGTGTGCCCTATCTCATGATTAGTATCTTTTGCTTATCAGTATTCAAGATATCCTTGTTCATAGGTATTTGACAAAGGATTCTTAACTGCCCTTTGCCCTACCTTATTTCCCCAAAACTTAATGTCCATCTCACCTCACACATAAACTTAAAGATCCATTGACTACACTAGATTGGCCCCGTGATGTACCCCGGTTCACTATTGAGATATCAATGACTTCATAGACTCCATAGCCCAATGTTTGACAACCTCTCATTCCACCTATCCTACTCAATCATCTTATCTCAACCAAAAAAACAAACAAACCCTACACTTAACAACTAGCCTAAAATCAACCATCTAAAGCGAACAAGTTTATATCCTTCGCACATAATAGAGAGAGCCCTCTCTGAGTCCAAGAAGGCTAGGTCCTAGGACTCCAAAGATTGGTCTGATGTTACCCTGTGCATTTGGTCTACCAATTTGCTAAATCACGGGACACTAACAGTTGGAACCACTTTCAAACATTTTGAGTCATTTCATGGTAATGTTAAAAATTTAAGTGAAAGGATGAAAATGAAAGATAAAGGAGAATGCCACTTTTACTTTAAAAATTTAGCATTACCATTAGGGAGCTTCTAGGAAGCGTCTAGGGAGCATCAAGGGGCACCTTGGGAGTATTTAGAAAGCATAGTTCCTCGCATAATAGTTTGAAATTTCAAAAAAGAAAACAAAAAAAACCCCATGGAACTGTGTGAACCGTCCACCTTCTCTCGGATCTGCTCGTGATTCGCAGTGGATACATGCTCGAACCTCCATGGATCCTCAACTGATCCTTTCTGGATCCGTGGATCAGGCAGCCAGAACCGGGATCGGGCCCTCGCGGATCCATTTTCCAGGAATCGCCAAAAAAGGGCGAAACCGTGGATCCGTACAGGACGCGGTTCTGCGTCCTGATCCTTGTGGGGGGGAACGATTCCTGCAACATTGGTGTGGATTGCTTTGTGGTAGGAATGTTGTATATATTCTAGATTTTCATCCCAGGTCTTCGAATGCTTTTGGTTGTATCCCCTCAGAAGCTGTATCAAAGTCCTGTTGACTACTTTTGTCTGTGGATGGAATGCTGTAGATCTGTTCAACTTCATGTCAATCTTCTCCCACAATGTAGTCCAAAATTCACTTAGAAATATTGTATCCCTTTCTGAAACGATGCTCCTTGGTATCCCAAAGTGCACCTAGACCTGTCCAAAGAATAAGTATGCTGCTTCTTGCCCGCTGATGGTCGTTTTATAGGGCATCAAAACACACATCTTGCTGAACCTGTCAACTACCACGAACATGTAGCCATGTCCCTTCCTGGTTGTCGTTAAACCTCCCACAAAGTACATGAAAATGCTTTCCCAAGGACGATTAGGTACAGGTAAGGGATGATATAGAAGTTGTTTCCTGTTGCTAGGCTTGTTGGTACAACAAAGTACGCACCCTCTTATGAACCTAGCTACCTGTTCTTGCATCTTGGGGCAATACACATACTTCTGCAAGTTAGCCATGGTCTCCCCTACACCAAAGTGGCCTGCAACCTTGGAAGTGTGAGCCTCTCTAATCATCTACAACCGCTCACCTTTAGGAGCACATAGCTTATCCGACCTGTAGAGTAACCCATCCTAGAGATGGTAGTCAACGGTGCTATCGCCATCGTGCACATGACTTTGACTCTGCAGCTACTGATACACCTCTTTGAAGTCCTCATCCTCTAAATATGCCTCTCTGTATGCATCATGGGTGAATGGCTCCATGTACATAAGAGTCCCCAAAGCTGTAATCTTTGATGTGGGTGGCCGTGAAAGCATGTCGGCCAACTTGTTTGTGCTGCCCTTCTTATATTTGATCAGCAAATGAAACTGCTATAAAAACTCCATCCACTTGTAATGCTTGGTCTGCTATAGCTTACTTTGGGCCTGCAAGTACTGTAGCGACTGGTGATCGGTGTGGATTACTATCTCCTTTCCCATCAGTTAATGCTTCCACTTCTGCACAGCTTGCACCGCGACATAAAGCTCCTTGTCATAGGTAGGGTAGTTAAGAACAGACCTATGAAAAAATTTAGAATGGTAACATACAGGCCTTCCTCCCTGCATTAAGACAACTCCCATAACATACCCACTAGTATCTGTCTCCACTTGGAAAGAACGCTGCAAGTTTGGTAATGTTAGAATTGGTGCTTGACTGATCTTCTTCTGTAACTCCTCAAAAGGCCTCTGTTGACCTTTTCCTCATTAGAAACTCTTGCCGCTTGCTGTTATGGCGTGGAGCAGTGCTGCTACCGCTGAAATCGAGGTTATGAATTTCCTCAGGTACTGTGCTGCCCCAATGAAACTCTTGACCTCAGAAACATTAGTAGGCACTGACTATTTCATGATGGCCTCCATCTTGGAAGGATCTATCTTCAACTCTCCTCCACCGATCACATACCCTAGATACACCAAAGACTGCTGCGCAAACTCACACTTCTTGAGATTTGCTAGAAGCTGGAGCTTCTTCAATGTTTCTAGCATCTGCGTCAAGTGCGAGATATGCTCCTCCCAGGTAGCACTATATACCAGTATATCATCCAGATAGACAATAAAAAATGAATCTATAAAAGGGTGCAATATATCATTCATTAATCTCATAAACGTAGCTGGTGCATCACATAGGGCAAATGGCATGACTAACCACTCATACAAACCTGCCTGGTTTTGAAGGCGGTTTTCCATGTATCTTCTTCTTTGACTCGAACTTGGTGATATCCAGAATTCAAGTCCAGCTTGGTGAAGTATTTTTCTTGCTGCAACTAATCCAACAAATCATATATCCTAGGCAAAGGGTATCTGTTCTTGAGCGTGACTTTGTTCAACGCCCTGTAATGTATACACATCCGCCAAGTCCCATCCTTCTTCGACACAATGATAATGGGTGACCCACATGGTGACGTACTCAGTCGAAACACCCTGTTCCAACAACTGCTGCAATTGTTTTTTCACCTCACTTACTTCTATAATAGACTGCCTATACAGCCCAATATTTGGCAATGGGAGTCTGGCAATAGCTGGATCTCATGCTTCACTTCTCTCTTAGGTGGTAACCCTTTAGTTTCTCGGAACACATCCTTGTATGCTTGTAACAACTCCTCCTATTGGTGTTTCTGTTTCTTAGTACACCCCTCCAAGAATGCATTACCTCTTATTGAATCCTCTACATATTGACTTTCTTTTACAAACAATAAAACATACTTCTTGCTGGAACTGATCAATTTCTTGGCTTGGTTGGCACTTACCAGTGAAATTTTCGACTTTCCTTTGTGTGCGTTGATGATGAGCGATTTTCCATCCTTCACGAGCCGATATTGGTTGGCTCTCCTCATGAATATTGCATCACGCATGTACATGTATGGACTCCCAAACACGACTCCACATACATCAAGGGGAAGCACATCTAGATCTACTTCATCAATAAAATCAACACTGATAGCAAATCTAATTTTACATTGTTTTGTTACCTTCAACTCTGCATCCTTATTTACCCATCCCAATGGATATGGGTTTGGATGATCATGAACTTCCAACCCCAACTTCTTGACCAACTCTGTTGCAATGAGATTTGCCTGCGATCCTGAGTCAAACAGAGCATCAATCTTTGTCTTCATGACTTGTGTCTTTATATGGAAGAGTTTGGTCATTTCTTTCTCTTCCTGTTGTTGAAGGATACTCAAATTCTCCTCCTTCTTCACTGATGTACAAACGATCTTCTCATCCACGTTTGAGTTGCTTTCAACTTGGTTGCTTGAATCTGTGTCCATGAGATTCTTCTTCTTGTTCTTCCGATTTAGCTTTGGTTCCAACATTTTTCCTTTGTATGGCCATCGATCTTGCAGTGGTTGCTAGGATCTTTGCACTGGTTTGCTATGGTTGCCGTCTTCTTATCTTTTCCCCCTTTTTGCTTCTTCTTCCCCTCCTTAGAAGCATTTAGTTGCTCCTTCTGCTTCGATCCACTTGATTGCACTCTCTTTAGGCCTATGTTCTCTAAGTATTGTGCTTGTACACAAGCCTCGTCCACCGATTTGGGCTTGAACAACATCACTTTCTCACGCACTTGGAGAGATACCCAACATTATAGCCATCTTCCTGAATTTCGTGGTGTACTCCTGCACGCTTTGGCACAACTTTTGCTGAAGTAGTTCCATCGGATCCACTTGCCCTCCACGTACCGAATGGGATAAAACTGTGACTTAATGAGGGTTTTGAAATCCTCCCACTTAGTCATTGGAGGTTCTCCTTCCAACCTCAGGGTTTTCGTGTGTCTCTCCCACCAAGTTAGTGTATGGCCCTTTAATTTCAACCACGCGAAAGAGATCTTTTGCCCTTCCTCGATATGATGGAATTTGAAATAAACTTCCTATTGCTGCAACCAGTGCTTAAGCTTCAGAGCATCGATCTCGCCGTTGTACGACTTGCTATCGACTTTTGCTTCCATTTTAAACAGAGACTATGATTGGTTCACAACACTCGAACTGGGTTGATTTTTTTTGGGTCCTTTCATCGATTGGTTTTCTGTTTCGCCCCAAACTTTTGATCCTCATTCTGATTTGTCCTCTGCATTTGAACCCCCATCTTCTCTAAATATCCCCAGCTTGCTATTCAAGGCCGCCATGAGGAGGCTGACATTGCGGTTGATATCTGTGACTTGTTGTTCCAACCGCGTAAACCTCACCTCTGCAGGATCACGAGGTTCATTTACAGATTCGTCACCCATGATTAGGGTTTTACAATTTTTGGCCCCGCCGATCTAGATCTATGCAATCTCCACAAAATACCCAAAGAAACCTGCTATGATACCAAATGATCCATAAACTCACGTGGATATTCCATTGAACAGTTCGTCACAACAAATCTGATAATAATATATTAAAATACTGATTTTTTACACTATTACATTTTTATTAAAATTCTAGATCCATAAATTTAACTGTAATTAGTGCATGCATGCGAATGGAAATTATGAAGAAAAAGTAGAGAACGACAAAATAAGCTCATGCACACATGTAAGACACGATATGCTCTTTGGGAAACCCTTTCGGGAGAAAACCCAGCTAGAAGGTGAGGTTGCTTCGCTCTCTTTCCCTGTCTAGAAATATGGTTGCAGGTACAAGGAAGTAATACCTGCGGCTCGTTGGATGCTACAGTGCATAGATCTTCTATGTGTGCTCTACCTCCTATCTCTCTTGGCAATTTTTGCTCAGCGATGGAACAAAATGCTCTCGAAAGAATAGAATGCTTCTTTGTTAAAATTTGCAACTAGGTCCAAATTCCACTTTGGACAACTCCTATGGGGAAGATAATTGTAGCATTAAATTCCTCTTATTGAGAGGACCAACATCGCTCTAAAGATCATCAAATTTGGAAAAGTAGAAGTGGTATTCTGAATTTATTCTTCCACACGAAAATTAACAAGGTTGACCTCTCCTATTTGTCGGCTCACTAAGCCCAAGGGTCATGTCTCTTTAAACCCCTATCCAATTGTATAAATAGGGATGCTTCCACTCTCATTTCGGACACATCTCTCTCTGAAATGGCCACAGAAAGTATGATTGCTCCAGCGAAAAAGGATGGCTGTTTGACGTCTTGTTTGGGCTACATTATGAGATGGGTTCTTTTGGCTGAAGACCGAGTTTGCTTCATGAATGTTTGGGCATTGTTCTGGGCATATCCTCCTCTTATTTCAGGTTCGAAGTGTTCCTAAATTAGATAGCAGAGATGGAGTATTTTTGGTGTGTTTCTATGGTGTATAATTCTCTTCTAAGAAGACCGCAGCTACTAGAAGCCATTGTCAAGCAGGCTGCAGTCCCTCCTTGAGTTTCAGTTGGTTAGATACTTGTTTGAAGGAGGCCAAGAGGCCAAGAGGCCTGGAAGACTATTTTTCCCTAACCGTTGTCACATATAAGACCAACGAGGATTGTTATGAGGGTTAACGCTCAATTGTAGCTGTAGGTTAGGGTTGGTATGCGCCCTAAACAGGTCTGTCATTATCTCTGAAATATGCCTAGTACAAACAGTGTTTGGGCTCAGTGTGTTTAGCGAAGGAGGCTGTATATTTTGATCCATCTCCTACAAAAGATCATCTTGTAACTACTACTGATCACTGGTTAGGGAAAATCACATCTTTTTTTGTTCAAAGGCCGGATTGCACACTTGATTGGGTAAATTCTTTGGTGTTTTGTCATTGGCTAGGGACAATCAGTTTTGACTTAGACTGTACTTCTCTATCTTTGCCTTTGCTGAACATTTGATAATAATAAGAAGAAGAATTGATTAAGGGTTTTCCCCACATTGGGGTTTTTCTCTAGCTTGAGCCAAATCTTGTGTCCTCTTGTCTTGGCTTGTCCTTTACTCTTGATGTTTATGTTCTTTCTTCAATTACTGCCATTGCGATAATGGTTTATGTGATTGCTAAATGGAAATTAAATTGGGCTCATAAGGAACATTGAAGTAATTGTCCCAACAAAGAACATGTTATCTAATTTTAACAGTCTTCCTCCTAGTGACTTGGTTATAACACAACCCGATAGCTTACTAGTGGTTAATTTTGGCTACATAAACTCTTAACTAGAGTTAAAATGTAGACTCTTCTAGAGTCTTTTACATCATAATCACGTGGTTAGTCCCTTTTCCTTGAATAATGGGGGCTGACGTGACATCACCCCGAACTATAGGTGTGAAAACAGGAATGTCAACTTCTAAGTGGCATAACTTTTGCATACAAACTTCGATTGGCGCGCTTCTTGTGTCGTTGGAAAGATCTCTGTGTGTAGTATAAAATGAAATGGTATGGCACCAAAGCGCCATAGTTTTACATCCAAAAAATGTCGTTTGATGCCTCAAAATGCTCCCGGAAGGTTTCAGACTTTGTTTTGCCAAATTGGGTCTTGTCGGTAAAAAAGGTCCTGTGAGCTGATTTCTCCACTTTTTCCACTCCAGATGCATCGAGATGGATGACAAACAATATAATGATCCAATCTGGATCACCCACCCTGAGTCGTTGTCGCAGTGCCTGTACAATCTAAGCGACAACAATTTTTGGCGCCGTTACCGGGGATAAATTTATTTTATTCTTGGCGATTCAACGACATTATTTCTAATCTTATAATCCCTTTTCCCATTCATTAACCTGTCAAGCGGCATAAACCTTTCTTTCATCATTCTTCATCTTTTCATCTCTTTATCCTTTTTCCTCTCACTAATGTGCATCCTCTCTATCTGTACCTTTAGCACCTAGACATTTTTGTTGGTTTCCTGTTTGGGTGGCAACTCCACTTATTCATCCATTTTTCTCAGACAGGAAGCTCTCCTCGGCTAACTTTTCGGTTCTTGCCTTTTGGATTTTAGAGTTAGATTCATGTTCAAGTAGCGACTCCATTTCTTTCATTTCTTACGAGTATTTCCACTGGAAGTTTGCTTCTTGTGGATCTCTTGTTTTTCTTGAACAAGGATCCCTCTCTGACATCCATTAGCTCCTTTTCCCCTAAAGCAGGTCATCATGAATGACTTTTTCGCCCCCTATCATTTTATTGATATTCTTCATGATATTCCGAGAATTGCCATTGATAATTTGCCTTCTTTCATGGGTAATGATGCCTGCTACCACTCAAACTAGTCGGGGTCCTATAGGGCAACTACTAGGTCAAAGGCAACAATGGAGCGATAACCCACTGTCACCTCAGTTAAGGAAACCTGCTCTTTACGGACTTTCACCGATGGGAGGAGACTCGGTATAATAACGATCACGAAGACGAATGGATCAATGATAGGATGAAAGGTGATCCTAGAAGCCTATTGATAAGAGAGGCTTAAATATATGGATTGCTTGCTTGGAAAGCAAAGGTGAAAGACTCTCTAGGAAGGGCCTAGGATAATTTCAAGGGCTAGGGTTTGGTATATGACTTGTTAAGGAGATTCCTAGACCTTAAGGTACTTGTGAAAACTTGAATTCCAAGTGGTCTTTGTGGAATTATCTTCAAAAGATTGTGGGACCACACGGGACCAAGTGGACCCAAAATTAGGTCAAGGGGATGGAATTGAACAACCAAGGGTGTGCTTGACCTAATTGAGGGGGAGAAGGGGATTAAATGAGAAATTTTCTTTGAATTTGATGCAATAATCCCAATGAGGTCACTAGCCAAAGGAAACCTAGGGCAAGAAATGGTCCCTCAGCTAGGGCTTGCTATATCTCGAGATCCCACCATCGGAATTGCTTCAAATTTGGACGGCTTCTAGAGGACACATCGGTGCAGTTGTGGACCAAAAATCGAAGTGTTTGGATGGCTAGATTGTGAGATAATTGATTCCCTAGGTGACCTATGTATGCTAGGCCTAGAAAAAAATAGAGAAAGGCGAAAAAAATATGAGTGATCACCTATGGAGGATCAGTGCCTAATTCTTTGGGGAATATGGAGCCAAGATGAAATTTGTGTTTAGAAGAACTTCACCCAATCAAGGAGCCTCCTAAACAACTTCGCATGGCAATAAGGACATGAGAGCAATTGCTCGGAGTGTTTATACTTCTATGTGCAATAATTGATGACTTATCGAGATGTGTTCAATAGAAAAAATCTCTAGGAACATTCACCCCTTTACACATGATACATAAGATGATGCAACGGTATAAAGACTAAATTTCCACAATTTCGCATAAGAAAAACAACAAATTTCAAATCTAATATAGTGAAAATACCAACAACATCAATGTCATAAAGTAAATAACAAGAATAAACATGAAAAGAGTAGTCACATGTGCGAAAGACTATATCCAATCATCATATTATGCCAATAATGAAGCTCCAAGACAAAAGAGAGATATCAAAACATCAAAATTCATCCATTACATCTAAAATTCTCCTCCAAAAGGAATAGCGAAAATCTCACAAGAGAGAGAGAGATCCAATCCAAGTGATGATGATACAAATCAATAGTTAGCAGTAGGATTTCTGTGCTCATAAATTTTGACATGGTATTAGAGCATAGCAGATCAAGCTGAACCTTCAACAAAGGGGTTGGAGATATTTGCTGCAGGAAGGGTAGGTGGAACAACACAGATCTGGAAGAAGGCAATGCAACACCAAAGGGACAACAAGACCCTGCAAGGGTGACGCAGAGTCAGTTTGCTGACGCAGCTCCAGAAAGGTGATGCAGAGCCAGTCTGCTGACGCAGAGGCTGACGCAACACTAGGAGAGGGATGCTGATCTAGTTTGCTCACGCAGGACCAGGAGGGTGATGCAGTCCGAGTTGGAGAGTTGCTGTGCAATTTGTCGGGGCTGGAAGTGCAATTTCTGGTTTTCAGAAGTTGCAGGAGAGGCATCGGTTCTGTCTGTGCAGAACAGTGCCTAGCAAAGGTGACAAAGAAGGAGAACAGTCGCTTAACAGATTTATGCCAAAGAAATCTGAGATTCGATCAGGAGGGTGATTGTAGAGGACTGATTCAAGAGTTTTGGCGGAATATTTTCGGGAGGGAAATTAGTTGTCAGAGGGAGCAACTACTCTAGAGGGTTTCTATCACCAAGAAATCCATTCGGTCTTTTGTTGAGTGCAGCAGCAGTAGAAGGGAGAGGAGTACCCACTTCGATAGATTTTGAGCTAGATGGCCCCATACAGACTGCGTGATCAAGATAGGTTGGATGGTGTGTCCAACTTTGCGATTTGGAAGGCCAGAATCTTGACAGTCCTAGAGGAGTACGAAATCGGAGACCATGCGGAAAATGTCTTAGCTGTGCTGATCGATGCGGACGCTTTGAAGAAGTTCAATGAGAATCAGGTGCGGAAAAAGCACTTGATCATGGATGGGGTGAAGGATCACATGGTTCCACACATTGCCGAGAAGAGGACGACACATGAGATGTGGACATCCTTGACCATGCTGTATCAAGGCAGCTCCGTCCAACGGAAGATGCTTCTAGAGAACCAGATGAGGATGTTCCAGATGCATAAGGGAGAAGAGATCGATCCGTTCCTCTCCAGATTGCAGACAATCCGAGATCAGCTGATTTCCATGGGGGCAACTCCAGATGACGGGATCTTGGTGAGGACTGCCCTAAATGCAGTCACTGATGAATAGGAGACCTTTGTCCAAAGCATTTTGGGCAGAGCACAACTCCGTAATTGGGGTGACATGTGGGCTATCCTTTGACAGGAGGAGATTCGGTGGATGACCAAGAGGGAATTCAACAGCGGAAGTAGCAAGGTGAAGGAGGAGGAGGAGGAGGAGGAGGATGCGGCCCTAGCATCAAAGGGACAACGACAACAAGGGAAGAAGGAGGACCTATCCAAGGTCCAGTGCTTTAGATGTGGCAAACTTGGACACTTTGTCAGCACTTGTCCTAAGAGGAAGGACAAGGAATCTTCATATTCCATGGTAGCAGCAACTAGAGGGGATAGTGGTAGTGAGGATGATGTGGCTATGACTAAGTCACCTGATACGGGGATACCGAGATACGGGGATACCGAGATTCGAAGTATCGGATACGGGTACGGTGACCCCGGAACAGGATACTTCTGGGATACATTACGTTATATATATATATATATATATTTATATATTAAAAATTAGATATTTTTTGCACAAATTCATACAAAATTCATTGATTCAAACATAGATATTAGATACTCATGAGTCATACATCATCATTGATACTATAATACAAATTACAATGATACATTGATACACCATACATGATACAATCGTCAAATTTACTCAGAAAGACAAGATTGAAGATAGCAAGATACTGTAGTTTTTTCATTAAGTCATCAGAATCAAAATGTGTTACATAAGAACACTGCCAAATGGATTGAAAGCCTTGATTAAATACGTTCATACCCTAACACATGACACAAAATTCGATGGAAACATTGCAGTAATAGCCTATAATCCCGAAACTTAAAATCGATAAGTTCTGGCCGGGATTTTGAATGAGATCTAAAATTCTACTTTCTCCACATGAAATCCAATGAGGCTCAACCACTCTCAAACATCTCGAAATATTTATGGTAATGTTAAAAATTCTACAAATGATGAAATGAAGATTAAGGAGAATGTCACTTTTACTTTAAGAATTTAACATTACCATGAATCATATATAAATACTAGGGCCATAGGCTTCATGCCGTCTCTTGAAAAATCCTCCTCAATTGGTGAAAAACAATGAGCAAAAGCCCCCATTTATAATAAAAAAACAACGCTTTTTTGAACCCACGGGCGTATCCGACGGGGTACGGTTGGGATACGGCGTGTCCCTTTTCGGATACGCCGTATCCCGACCGTACCCTGTACGGATACGCCGTGTCCTTCGAATTGGGGCCGAATCCGATACGTAAAGGTGTCCGACACGGGGATTTGGGGATACGAGGGCATTTTAGGAGTATCCGGTTACTTAGGGCTATGAGTGCTCATGTACCTCGAGAGAAGAGTTGGGGCGATATAGATATGTAGAGCAACTACAGATGGTGAAGGTAGGATCCTTGAGGTGCCCAGAATCTTGGATCACATACGAGCTACGTGAGCCTTAAGAGAATAGCAGGATCATTGGATCAGTGGATGTAGAAGATCATAGATGAATCAGAGGCAGTGCTAGGATGTTGGAGGATAAAGCAACACAGTGCAGAGGCGCAACAATGTAGAAGTAGCAGTGCAGGGGCTGATGGGACTTTAGCAGCGTAGAGAGGTAGTGCTTATGCAGTGCAGAGCAACAGTAGCGCAGTGGCTCTAGAGAGATAGTGCAACGCAACAACCGAGGGAGCTTCAGTGATGAGATGTAGGCCGACTGACTTGTCTGTCAGTGATTGGGTAGTGGTCCTTCAGTTGCTTACTTCTTAGCAATCGAGTTGCAGTGCAGCAGTTGGCAACACGATGTAGCAATTTGAGAGGGAGCTGCAGTATAGATGTGGCACTGTCAGTGATAGTGACATGGGTAGTAGTACAGAGTGCAAAAACGCAGTGGATGGAGGGCAGCAGGCCAAGCATCAACGCGAAGACCGATGCTAGAGATCAGGGCAATGCTTCACTGTGGAAGTATTGCTAGAGCGTACTCCTCGCTAAGAGGGAGTGTTGAGATTTTGGGGCAGCATCGGATGTGCTCTAGCTCCAAAACTTTGTGGAGGGGTCAAAACGCATGAGATCTCCAAGTCCCAAAAAGCATTTGGAGAAATTCCATCTGGTATAAAAGTTATTTAGATAATTAAACATTTTAATGAGGGCCCTAAGTCTAACTTAAGGAAATTAAAAAATTAAAGTGAATTAATTTACACATGTGATGAGAACATTCTAAGTGACGTGGATCAAGTATTCTTTTATTCTTAGCCGTTGATGTGTCAATGAGAAAAGTATAAAGGAAAGGCTTGGGGTTAGTTGGAGAAGCGACACACAATGAATCTAAGAGATCGAATTCTTCTGATGGAGTAGTGCTCGGACGAAGATCAAATCTGAGTGATTCAGAAAAGTAGTGAGGGGCAGATACAGTGATTGGTCAGGAGGACCAAGAGTACAACATAGAGCAAGGGTAGTAGAGATGCAGTGGAGGCAGCGCAACCGTTAGAGGGTGTGACGCAGTCCCTAGAGAGGGTGATGCAGGGCCACGCAGGGGCAACACAGTGTCTCCAAGGAAAGTCCGAAATTTTGCTAGAGACTGGGTTTTCTGAGCTGGTAGGGATGAAACCAAACTCTGAAGAAGCAGATCCATGCAGAGCTAGGGTGACGCAGTCTCTCACCTAGGGCCACACAACTCCACGCAGTGGCAATGTAGAGGCTGCTCAGAGCTAGCTGGGGCTTCACTAGTTGCTCATCTGGATCAGCCGAGACTTGCGATAGTGAGGTATATCTCACATTTTTCTCTGTAGCCGAGGGTTTCTCTGTTGGGTGAGCCAGTTTGTGGTACCCTAGATGTACTCAGAAACTGCTGTTTAATAATAATAAACCCTCATATCTGCTGCACCGGTTTTCCCGCATTGGATTTTTCCGGGGACATTTGTCTGAAAAATCTGTGTCCTTCGTCATATGTGCGTGATGTTCGGTAAATGATCTGTATTTGTGTAGGCTGTTATTTGTGTTTACTTTGGAGTTTTTCTGAATATTCAGTTAAATAACTTGTGTATAATAAATCAAGTAGGAGAAGTAAATCAATAGTTAGCAGTAGGATTTCTGTGCTCAGAAATTTTCCCACATATGATGTTAGTTCTAATGATAAAATCCACATGCAATATATCCTACCCTGACATGCATATAGTAAGGCTACTACTAAGTGTAATCATAAAGCCAGTGCAACCAACATATCATCATATCAATATTCATATGCCTGCTAGTATGATTACTCATGTAGCAAATCCCAAAGCGAATGTAGATACAATTACATGGAGGATGAAGCAGGTGGGGGGTGGGAAAATATGATTTCCATTCGAGAGGAAAGGAAGCCCTAGTAGAGGGAAAATAAGCCAATCTATAAGTGTAGGGATTTCTCTCTAAGTACACAATGGTGGAATGAAAGATCACTCTCAAGAACTCCCTATCATGATCATTGTTTATGATATTATGCTTTGTGGATGCCACAGGGTTGTGATGAGAGGGGAACAAAGGGTGAGGGAAGGAAGGAGTGCAGCGAATAGATTGCTCACGGTGATGGTCACAATGGAGAGGGGAGATTATGGAGTGATAATAATCGTGAGGGTGTGTCAAAGGAGTTAAAGTACATTGATATTCAATGAGGGGCTAGTCCTTCACACTATACTCAACAGGGGGAAAGGGCTCATGGTCACTTGGGATTATATGATAAGGGGTGAGGGAATCACTTTGGAAGACTCGAAATGATGAACAAGAGGTAAAGGCAAAGGGGGGGGGGGGGTGAAATGTCATATTCAGTGAGTTTTTCTTCCCCAAAATTATAATCTAAAGGCTCAAGTGATTTGAATATAGAATAATAGGTAGGAGCCTTATTGATTTCCTTATTATTAGCATCAAAGATTGGGTATTCCCTAAAAGGAGAATCGATAACTTCCAATTTCCCCTGTTCATGTAAGGGAAAATAATATTTCCCCTTCCTAAAGGTATCAATGGGTTTGTCATCATAAATAATGCTTGAGAGAAAGGGAAGACCAATCTTATCCTCATCCTCCTTGTCGGTGTTGTAAATGGGAGCGTTGATCACTGGAGTAGCACTTGATGATTATATGATGACTCCATGCTCAAGGATGAACCAAAGAACACTTGTACCATCAAATATCATCATATATGATCAGATCATTAGTGTTTTTAAACTCTACTTCTACTTCTCATCATTTTTTCTTGTGCCCAAATTCCACGCCCTACGGGGAATTGTAATAAGTGATGCTAGTAAAGATGAGTTTTGAGTCACTATTGAGTCTGTAACAGACCTAGGTAGCTTGGGACCTTGCAAACAACTGAGTAAGTTTTTTTTCACTCGGTTAATTATCATCTCCTTACTAGGACTTAATAATTACTTGAGGTTTTCCTCCAAATTTACCCCAAAGCCAGAGTACAACTTGATGGTGAGACCTTGGGTGAGTCCTCTAGGAACTCTTTCCATTGCACTTATTTAATTTCATGTGGATCTAATGCGTTGTGGTGAAGTTTTGTAGAAGAATCACTCTTTGGTCAAACTTTCAAGTGTGGGGAAGTTCTTGGAGGAACCAACCCATTCTTGAAAATATTCAAGGAGAACCTGCATGTGTTGAACTCCAAAGTCACATCTATATTTTATTTTGTCTTGTAGGGGTTCTTTTAAGTTTCTCAAGGTTCTTTTTTATTGCATCAAAATCACATTAAAATTTTATTTTTCACATATTGCACTTCATTTATCAATATCTGGTTATTTCAAAGAGCTAAGTCATGGCTAGTCAAAGAGGAGAGCTTGCTCATACTCTTTGGCATAACCTCTTGTAGATAATCTTTGTAATATACTTTGTGGTTCCTTGAGCTAACATTTGTTGTTGTAGATTAGCTCTAACTTGTTTTGCAGCTACTTGCAAGTTTCATCTTCAGAAAACTACTTACAAGTTTGCATGCAGTGTCTTGGGGCTCCAACTTCTAGATCATTTCCTTCCCTTGGCCGTGAGCATTGGAGAACATTTATTGGACAAGACCGAGTTCTTCTTAAGGGAAGCCGAGTTCATTTTGGGCCTTTATTTCTCTCTCTTGGCTGTGAAACTCAAAGAGGCTTTGCCTCTCTTCTTCTCCCTCGAAAAATTTGCATTTTGTTGAGCTTTTGTAGGTCTCAAACTGCAGAAATTTTCAGCAAGAAAAGATTTATGGCTCAAGCCTAAATTGTGAAGGCTTTCCTTGGATTTTAGAGAAGACTTCATAGTTTTCTCCTTATTGTAATAACTAATAAAATTTTTGATTTTGGGAGCATGGGTTTTACCCATTGGTATCTCTATCTCTCCATCTTTTGTAGATGATTGGTGTTGTGATTTTGTTGGTTTATTTAATTTTGCATGCATAACATCTAATTGAGAAATTAACATTACATGCATCACATTCATTTTGCATGCACTTTAATTTATTTTGCTACAAGTTTCAAGTATTTTCACTTTCATAGCAAGTTCAAACTTTTGCATGCAAACACTTTTAATTTGAATTTAATTTGTCATGAATTTTGTTCCAAGTATACTTATGCTTCACTTTTAAGTATATCTCACATGAAATTAAGTATTTGGGAAAAATATAAAACAACATTTTACTTCATGGCAAACAAATATCTTTCAAGTTAAAGTTATTTTTCATGTTTGGTTAATTTACTTACATGCCCCAAGCATCAATTAAAATTTACCTCCAACTTAAGTTGGTTGAATAAACATTTTAGTGACCCTCTACCCAGTGCTTTAAAACTCAGACTCGGGTTCTGAAACGACTGAGAGTCGGCTTTGACTCCAACTCTGACTTGGTATCGACTCGGCCGATTTGGTTTCAATGACTCGGTCTTTGTAAAAAATACATTAAATATTAATTTTTTTATAAAAAACATAAATTTAAAGATTTTCATTCATGTTTTCAAACACAAAGCATTACAATATAGACAAAAGACAACATGACATCAAAGTAGGTTCATGAATATATCCATTATGTCAAAATTGCACCCAGTGCACTGTTCAATACATGATGATGATATAGAGATCAGAACAAAAAACATAACCAAGGAGGCTCTAAATGGCCTCTACAACAAAACATGAATAGTCACTACTGCTAGACATCTGACAAGCCAATATCCTCTACCTCAAACTCTGAACCAGAGGGGGAAACCGCTCGCTCCTCCTTTGAATCAACATCCTCAACTAGAACTGTAGCACGTTGAGCCTGAGATAGATGAGTTATGTGCCTCTGTCGTGGCTGACTAGAGGAAGTGCCTGCGTCTGCAACTAGAGGGCTTGGGACTGGGCCTGCTACTAGTGGATCTGCATTGAGCAGAGCCTCTACCTGTGTATCAAAGTGTAATATTCCCAATTAGCCTTGCTAATTGGAATATTTCATTTTTGCTTTATTTTGCCGCTTTAGCTAGAAATAATAAATAAAGTGAGAAATAAGAGGGTCACCTCACTTTAGTCACCTCACTTTATAAAATAAAGTGTTTTCCTAGTTGATTGACGTTGTAACTTAAAAGGGGGCCTTGGGGGTCCACACATGTATGAGGGGAGGCCTCACGCTGACCCAAGGGTAACTGCAAGGTGAAGGACGCAGTTAAGGTTTTGGAGGGAGTTTAGCATTATAAAAGGAGGGGTTTCCACTTCATTTGGCATGCATTATTCTATATTGATATTGAGAGCTAGACTTCTGTCTGCTTCCGCACGCCGGTTGTTTAGTCGGTCTGCAGCACTGTTTAGTGCAACCGAGTGTCTCCGGTCGGAGATCTCACCCTTAGCCTCGGGGGACTTCGAGTGCCTGCCCTGGTAAGGTTATTTCTGTTTCACCCTTAGCTTCGGGGGACTTCGAGTGCCCGCCCTAGTAAGGTTATTCTCTAAGTAACACCCTTCAGTTTCAGTGGGAATTGGTAGCATCTTCAGCAGGAAATTGGAGAGGAAGGAGCCCTCTTGTGGCTGCGCAGATCTGAGGAGAAAGAGGACGCTGATCAGCTTGGAGAGTGAGGACGCTGTTCCAGGGAGGACGCAGTCCAGTTCAGAGCAGGGAGAACGCTGTTCCAGGAGGAGGAAGGACGCAGATCTGAAGGCACATTGATAGATCCAGCCTTGGAGACTGTAGATCTGAGCAGATATTTGCAGATCTAGTTCTGTAGGTGGCAGATCTGGAGAGCTAGCATTAGATCCAGCTTGGGAGATTGCAGATCTGAGGAGATATTGGCAGATCCAGCCTAGATCTGAAGAGATAACATCAGATCCAGCCTTGGGGGTTGCAGATCTGAAGAGATATTGCCAGATCTAGCATAGATCTGAGGAGAGAGCAGCAGATCTGATATAGGAGGACGCAGATCTGGGAGGACAGGATACAGATCTGGATTGCAGGCTTCAGATCCAGCAGATCTGAGCATAGAGGACGCTGATCCATCTGGGAGGACGCTGATCTGATGAGTAGGAGCATGTGTGTGGGTTTTGGCAGCGTTTTTCAGTGTTTTCAGCCTTGAGGAGGTTGCCATTTCAGCCGGAGGTTTTGCAGGAGGATTGAGACCCTTTCCTCAGCGTGTTTCTTGAGCTTCTGCGCTGTTCCTGGAGGCACAGCGTTTTTGTAGGAGGAGGGTTTCTGGGGGCGATTTTCGGAGGTGGTCCGTTTGGTAAATGGTTTCTGGGTTTTGTCCGGAGCAGTGAGTATAGGTGATCTGGAGATTTTTAGCCCATTCCTAAGAAGGATCAAACACTTAGCTTCGCCTTCCGTAGCACTGGCGTTTCAGAGCAAAATGCATTTCCTATTTTTCTCAGAGGATTCGTACTTGCCTTGAGCAAGGATAGGTGCACTCATTCGATTTTCTTGTACTCCTCTCTATGTACTTTCGTATTAATAAAATGGCTCGGGCCTGAACGCAATTGTTCGATCTCGTTCGAAGATTGCATTTTCTATAACCGTTGGCACTCTTCATGACATCGGTTATTTCCTCGGGATATTACAAGGTATCGTTAGCAGTTTGCAAAACCAACCCGTGGTCTATAACATCGAAAAGAGATCATACGCCAAATGGCGCTGGCAATACCAAAAACGCAGTTGGAAAAAGGGCCAAAATATAAAGGGTCAAATTTTGAAGTTTGGAATTAGGAAAAACGTTTTCTGGGTTTTTCTGGGTTTTGGGCGAGGATCACTTTCCCAAATTCCTAGAATTTTCCGAGTAGTTTTCAGTGGGTAAATCGGAGGTCGAAGTTAAGCAACAGTATGGTTTTGCAGCAGCCGTGCAGTTGCTGAGGAGCCTGTAGACACATAGCAGAAAGAGCTGATGGCAGGTGATGTGGATAAGAGGAGATTTAGGGAGACACTCCTCCGTCGCATACAGGAGGCATCACAGATGATGCAGGATCTGTCACAGAGAATCACTGCTGCAGAGGTTAGGCAGCGGGAAACCCTGAGGGAATTTCGGATTGGTGAGGGATCAGGCACATCCCACCATTTGCGGGAGCATGATGCCACTCAGCATATGGCATCACATACACCCACACGTCCTACCATGCCTACCTTCCTGGTAGAGGACGAGGGGTCGACAGCGCCGAGAGATGTGGGTCTAGCTCAACATGCGGCCATTTTTGCAGACTGGCAGAGCCTAGGTCAGGCATTCATGGATGCTTTTCCCTTAGAGCGCTACTTCCAGTATCGATGCGGCATCAAAACCCCTGAGCAGCACCAGCACAAGGGGCACAGATACCACCATGATGACCATCGCACAGCTAGTAGAGATTATGTTCAGCTCCAGCGTGATAGTAGACCTCACGACTTTCACAGAGGGAACAAGCCCTCACATGATAGGGGCTTACAGCGCACAGTGGACAGATGCCATCTACCGACATTTGACGGGTCATCCAGGCGCTCAGAAAGAACTGGGATGGACAAGTTGGATACCTCTTTCCAGCTTGACCGAGTATCGGAGGGGAAAACCATTAAAATGGTTACCTCGCACTTGGAGGATGAGGACGCACAGGATTGCAGGGAGTTCGAGGATGCACCTAGTGTGACACAGGACTCACCATCATTAGAGACCTCCTTGACCGTGCCAGTTGATATCATAGTGGAGGAGGTAGAGCCTACCCCGGTAGAGCCATCCACTGAGGTGATGGCTGGAGCCATGTCCGAGTCTTCGGGTGGTAGCGGCACACGACAGATGGGTGAGGTATCAGGAGATATATCCACTATCGATGAGGCGCTAGGAGATACAGAGATATTGGACGATGATCACAGACAGCGGTATCATCGGCTTCGGACGGACCTTCGAGTTTTGAGGGAGAAGGCCGCGTCAGTACGGGAGACCGTTTTGTTGCAGGACCAGGAGCTGGAGGGTATGAGAGCGACTTGTGCCAAGTCGGCGGCCAAGTTGGTCCGCATTGGGGAACAGCTGGATTCCCTGATGGTACAACCAGAGGGCACGAGGGAGCGTCAGATCATTCCCCTTCAGGCATGTATGGATGGGACTAGCAGTATTGTTGGGTCATCTCTTCCCGTTGGAGAGAAAGAGGCAGAGCCACCTAGTCAGGTCTCATATGTTGACTTGGATAGTGGTGTGAGACGATCAGAGTTGCACAGGGTACAGCAGCCACGTGTTGAGATTGGATGGCGAGAGATTTTGAGTTGGTACTCGGTGGAGCAGACTATGGATGGAGGGGAGGTCTCAAGGAGAGATCTCACTGGAGATGCACTTCGACACACCATGGGGTGCAATGACTTTCTTCCCTTCTCACAAGAGCTGATAGAAGGTGGGGGACATCTTCGGATGGATAACATCACTCATGCTTGTGTTGGACATCCCTTGAGCCATACACATCATGATGGGAGGTTTTTGCCTACCACCTGTTTGATTCTTGATAGGGTCTCATTGATCCTTGAGAAGTTTATACTTCAAAATCCCATGAAGTGCAAAATCAGAAATTTGATTTGGGAGGATGGTAGCCCTCATGGGAGGAGTACCAGGATGAGGAGAAGGAGGCATCCACAATGTATTGAGTGGATTTGGTTGATGAGAAAGGAGCTAGGAGGCTATTTGCAGATCTATGACACCAGGCAGCAGGAGGCTTGGCTGCGCTGGTTACTCTTGAAAGAGTTTGGCCATCACTTGGCAAACACTCTTCCTAAGAGTAGGAGGATGGGGAAACGATGGATGGATACTTGCATCATTGAGCAGCGTAGAGTATGGATGCATGGTGTTGATGTTTCACTCATATCATTCATTGTGTCTTCATCATATGAGTTGGTTGATGGAGGTATGGAGAGGCAACACAATGTCTTGTTGCTTGGTTTGTTTCTAGGAGAGCAAGGGCAGATTTGCTCTCACACTTTGTATGATGTTGCAGGAGGAGGAGATGGCACTATCTCCCTGGTCTTTGATGATGAGTGGGAAGCACTTCCATCTTGGAAGGTATTCCATATTTATTGCAGCATTATTAGAGGAATCCTTGACAAGGAGCATGTCAAAGAACAGAGTCTTGTATTGACAGGAGCTTATTTGCATGAGATCACAGCGTTGTCACTTTGGAGCAGAACATTACGGATGAAGTGTGCGCAGCAGGGATATGGTGGATCTATAACCCATAGGTCCCAGGATCACTTCATATTTGTTGCACTTACAAGAAGTAATGATTATAGAGACATCTATGGCATATTCTTCTTGACTTGGGTTTCCAAGCATAAGGAGGATTATCTTCTTGCACCACATGAGACATTCGGCATTTCCGTCATTTTGCTGCTGATCATGTCTTCATTTGCTGATATATATCAGATTTGTATGGGAGGCTTGATTATGAGGGAGACACATGAGCTGGATGTGTCCGTGAGTGGGAAAAATTCTCACAATTCCTGCACTACATGTTCTAATGGGAGCATGGGAGGAGGCATGGCCACCACTACTATGTATGCGTTCTCTTTTGATGTGGGCCATGAGATTGATATTTACAGCCATGGGCAAGTGTTTGGACCTATGTTGTTGTCATATCCAGCCATTTACTATCCATTAGTAGATGTGATGGATCTTGTACATTGCTTGCCATGTGATTTTCTGAGGTTGCGGTGGATGAGACTACGTTGTATCCTTGTGAGAGACTGTTTGCATTATGTATCCTCATGTAGAACCTTCAGCAAACATCTCATTAGGGTGATCCGTGATGACCATGTCATATTCTTCATGGATGGTTTGTTTTGGGCCAGCTTGTTCTTCATTGATGGAGGAACCTTCTATGGTGGATTGTTTTTCACTTTGCCATTGGAGGGCAATGATTTTGCAGCCCAGGATCAGCATAGACTCTACACTTGTCATAAGTGGAGAGAAGGACAGCATGGGGTAAGCTATGATGCTTGCCAAGTTCATATTTTCAGCCCACCTTCATTACCAGAGCTTGAGGTGGAAGGAGATTTTCAGGAGTTGCCTTGTTGGGAGGTGGCTCATTTTGTCCGGGTGATTGCTTGGAGATGGAGGATCCACAGGAGGGAGATATTCCTCATTATATTTTCGACTCCATGCCTTGATTGGAGAGAGGTGACGAGTTGGTTCACAGTTGATGGGCCAGCTTACACAGTCATAGATGCAGAGCAGCAGCGGTCATGGTCTTTAGTCATAGCCAGAGGCAGTGAGCAGTCCGAGTCATGGGACTTGTGCGATTATTGGCCACAGTGGCGATGGGATCCGGGAGGACTATTGATTGGCCGGTACCATGAGAGGCCAGTTTGGGATCCTGGCATTGAGATATCCCTTCATATCAGGGTGATGCAGGAGACAGAGAGGTTTCAGTGGGATCCAGGCATATTTTGCAGTATCGGCGGGAAGCATCAGCTAGAAAGTAGGCTTGTTCCAACATTGCTTGAGAACAAGCCATTTTTGCAGGATGAGGAGGCCACTGGGGAGAGTGAGCAGACTTTACAGCATCCATCACTTCAGTTGCTTGAGGACAAGCAACGTTTTTCCGGGGGAGACTGTAATATTCCCAATTAGCCTTGCTAATTGGAATATTTCATTTTTGTTTAATTTTGCCGCTTTAGCTAGAAATAATAAATAAAGTGAGAAATAAGAGGGGTCACCTCACTTTAGTCACCTCACTTTATAAAATAAAGTGTTTCCCTAGTTGATTAACGTTATAACTTAAAGAGGGGGCCTTGGGGGTCCACACGTATATGAGGGGAGGCCTCACGCTGACCCAAGGGTAACTGCAAGGTGAAGGACGCAGTTAAGTTTTGGAGGGAGTTTAGCATTATAAAAGGAGGGGTTTCCACTTCATTTGGCATGCATTATTCTATATTGATATTGTGAGCTAGACTTCTGTCTGCTTCAGCACGCCGGTTGTTTAGTCGGTCTGCAGCACTGTTTAGTGCAACCGAGTGTCTCCGGTCGGAGATCTCACCCTTAGCCTCGGGGGACTTCGAGTGCCTGCCCTGGTAAGGTTATTTCTGTTTCACCCTTAGCTTCGGGGGACTTCGAATGCCCGCCCTAGTAAGGTTATTTTCTAAGTAACACCCTTCAGTTTCAGTGGGAATTGGTAGCATCTTCAACAGGAAATTGGAGAGGAAGAAGCCCTCTTGTGGCTGCGCAGATCTGAGGAGAAAGAGGACGCTGATCAGCTTGGAGAGTGAGGACGCTGTTCCAGGGAGGACGCAGTCCAGTTCAGAGCAGGGAGAACGCTGTTCCAGGAGGAGGAAGGACGCAGATCTGAAGGCACATTGATAGATCCAGCCTTGGACACTGTAGATCTGAGCAGATATTTGCAGATCTGGTTCTGTAGGTGGCAGATCTGGAGAGCTAGCATTAGATCCAGCTTGGGAGATTGCAGATCTGAGGAGATATTGGCAGATCCAGCCTAGATCTGAAGAGATAACATCAGATCCAGCCTTGGAGGTTGCAGATCTGAAGAGATATTGCCAGATCTAGCATAGATCCGAGGAGAGAGCAGTAGATCTGATATAGGAGGACGCAGATCTGGAGGGACAGGTCACAGATCTGGATTGTAGGCTTCAGATCCAGCAGATCTGAGCATATAGAACGCTGATCCATCTGGGAGGACGCTGATCTGATGAGCAGGGTCATGTGTGTGGGTTTTCAAGTAGCTGCTGTTGTTTTCTACCTTGGAGGAGGCTATCAAATGGAGGTTTTATGGTGGAGGATTCGGACTTTCTCGCCGTGTTTCTTGAGCTTCTGAGCTGTTCCTGAAGGCACAGCGTTTTTGTAGGAGGAGGGTTTCTCGGGGCGATTTTCGGAGGTGGTCCATTTGCTTCACGGTTTCTGGGTTTTGTCCGGAGCAGCGAGTATAGGTGATCTGTAGATTTTTAGCTCATTCCGGCAAGGGGATCAGCCCCTAGCTTCAGTTTCTTCCAGCAGCTGGGATGCAGTTTTCGTAGCAGCCATTTCCCTATTTTTCTGAGAGGATTCTGTACTTGCCTTGAGCAAGGATAGGTGCACTCATTCTGATTTTCTTGTACTCCTCTCTATGTACTTTCAGATTAATAAAATGGCTCAGTTTTCTGGAATCCTATGTGCAATTGTTCAGTGATCTGGTTCAACATTGTATTTTCTATATCTGTCTGGCAATTTTCTGTTTATTACTGGTTATTTCCCTTTGGGGATATTACACAAAGTCCATCTCCACACCAATATCCTCATCAGAGTCAAACTCTGGTGGACATGTCTTCACTACCCAACTTGATGTTGGATCAATATCCTCCAACATAATGGGATTTGAATAAGTTCTTTTGTTCAGCAATTGGTTGCGTCTTAGTCAGAGGTTGTATTAGACATACACTAGATCGTTTAACCGTTTTTGCTCCAAACGGTTTCTCTTCTTTGTGTGAATCCTCTCAAAGGCAGACCAATTGCGCTCACACCCAGAAGCACTGCAAGTTTGACTCAAAATGCGTATTGCAAATCTCTGCAATTCAGGACAATGGCTACTAAATGCCTCCCACCATTGCGCTGCAAAAAGCATAGTTGTGTAATGAGTTTCAGTTAGCTCAACAAATTATATCCAACTTTGAAATTATAAACAATTATACAAAATAATAAAATATGAATTTGAAAATTGAAATTCTTTGTTTACCTGGCTCATCTGATTCCCTTGTAATCCTTGCAAGGTTCTTGCTAAAGGTACCTGTGGCTTGGCTGAACACAGTGATCTGATTGTGTATCAGCAACTGGCCACTCTCTGTGGGGATCATGCGATCAATGCAGTCAATCAATCCATCTCTAACCTCCCCAGTCAAGGCTCTTGCTTCTTGAGCTTTATAATGATACCTTGGGTTCAAAAAATACCTAGCTGCATGTATAGGGCGATGGAGTTGATTGTTCCATCTTTGATCAATGATTGCCCATATGGGCCCATACTTACACACTTTGTCCTTGTATGCTGCCCTTATTTGCTCCTTTGCTTGATCTATAGCCTCATAAATGAAGCCCATAGCCAATCTTTCCCCATCCACCAACCACAACACCTTAACCAGTGGCTCAGCAAGTTTCACAATCTTTGCTGCCTTTTTCCAAAATATTTCTTCATTAACTTTCTTTTTCACATCTTTGCCATCCTGTTTGCGAGCCCACTGACATTCATTCCATTCATCACTAGAAAACAAATTTTGCAAGTTTCTATGTTGGGAAAGCATAGATTGCAATGTCAAAAAATGTGTTGCAAATCTAGTGATGGCAGGCCTAATAATTTCCTTGCCCCCTATGTGTTTCCTCATCAGGTTCAGAATCCATGAGTGATTGTAAATATATTTTGTGATGCTTTTGGCATGCTCTATATTGTTCTTGATCCAATCTATTTTACCAATATCCTCAAGTAGAGGTCTATGCAATGTGCAGCACATGGGGTCCAAAATATGGTTGGGTGCTTTTCCTTTAACAATTTACCAACAAGAACATAGTTAGAGGCATTATCTGTGGTGATTTGAACAACATTTGCCACCCCACCTCTTCAACAACCTCATCCAAAGCTGAAACAAGTGTCCATCTTTCACCCTTTCAGATGCATCAACTAATCTGAGAAACATGGTTCCCTGTGGGCAAAAGACAAGAAAGTTTATGATGGTACAATTCCTCTGATCAGTCCATCCATCTGACATGATGGTACATCCTGTATTTGCCCATGAGTTTTTGAATTCTTTCAAATAATCATCAATGGACACAATCTCTTTTTGCAAAAGAGATCCTCTTAACTCATTCATAGTAGGGCCTTTGAAGCCCTTTCCAGCAACATATATGGCATCAAACATAGGTTCATTATATGGTGAACGAGAAGCATTGAAGGGAATATCAACATCATACCACCATCTAGCAATGTAATCACAAGCAATTTCTCTCAATTATTTTTTCTAATGTTGATTTAAAGTGGGCTGCACTTGATCTCTACTTGTAGGACTGGGACCATGTGCAATATCAGAGGGAGAAGAGGATGTGAAAAAACTTTTGATAGTACCCTTATTTCTCATTGCACCCTTTCCCTTTTTAGAAATAGACTACATAGAGGGAGGAACATAGCGAAAGGGGTTTGATGCATCAGTGCAAGGGATAGATGAAGAACCCTCATAATTGAAAGTTGGGTTGGTAGCCATCATGTGTTGTATATTTCTCTTCCTCCCAATTTCAGTCTCTATTTCTTTTTGCCTAGCTTTGTCTTCCTCAAACTTTTGAAATTGATCTCTCAACTCCTTCCTAATTTCCCCAATTTCTTCTATTAGTGCTTCACATGGAGTAATTTGGCCTCTAAGACCAGCCAAATGTAGTTTCAGTCTATGAATGCCCCCTCCACCCCCTTTAATTTTTCTCTTACAAAATTTGCAATGCATTTGATCATCAACCATTTCAGCGTATGCCCAAGCAACGTTCTTCATTCTAGGGGCCATTTTGGACTGAGTTTTTTGACTTGGAAAGGAAAGGCTTAAATCTGAAAATGAAAACAAAACAAAACTATTCATTCTATGTTCATTTCTTTCACAAAAAACTATGTTTTCCATTTTTACATTTGCAAAAAAAATAAAACAAGCAAAGACAGATTTTAGAAGGGAAAAAAAAATACCTTTAAGCTCTAGCATCCTCAATGCAATTCCAACAAACCAACTCCTCAATGCTGCTCCAAAGCTTGCCTAATAAGCTCCTCACTGCCGTTCCAAAGCTTGCCTAAAGGAATTCTCAAAGCTGCTCCAAAAACCAACTCCACAACTCTTCACAAATTCCTCACAAATGCTTACTCAAATGTAATGAGATAGATGTGAGGAAATGAGAGGGGTTGGGTAGCTTTAATAGGATAGGGAGGGGTTAGATAGCTGCATAAAACCCTAACAACAAAAACAAACTAATTTGAAGTCCGTTTTGGAGGCAAATTGGGGTCCGCAACCGGCTTGGACTGGCTCGGTCGATTTAGCTCAGGCTCAGCTGAGCCCGCTGATTTGTGACTGAGTCAGTCCTGCTGGGGGTTTGGCTCGATTGACTCGGTCGATTCCAAGTCGATTTGACCGATTTTTAAAACTATGCCTCTACCTCTATGGACTCCTCATCATGAGATCCAAATCTTTAGGCAAAGGTGAAGTTTGAGGATTAGAGTTCAATTGTAACCTTGCTTTAGAGCTAATTAATTAAATAAACCAAGATCATTTTTCATCACATTTACCTTACTTGCAGGTTCCAAATTTTTGCTTTCTTGATGGTTTAGAGTCTCAAATGCAACATCATTTCCTATTTTCAAGAAGCGTTTCTTTTCATGCAAGTATTGTAATCTCAAGCATTAGAGGAAATTCCAGTCTAAAAGTGGCCTCCTAAGGAAAAATTATAACATAAGAGTTATGAATTTTGGAGGGAAAATAATAAAACTATTTTTTTTTAATTGTATTTTTGGCTTATCTCCTTATAGGTTTATTCAAATTTCAAGTGTAGACACTCGTTGGATGCGGAATTAAATTATGTATCGAACGAGTACCCATCATGCATATTTTTGAAAAGATTCACATTGATAAAAAATGAAGATACATCAAAAATTCATGTTGAACATGTTTTTTTAATGTATCTTCAATTTTTAACAATGCGGGTCTTCTCAAAAGTATGCATGATGGGTACTCGTTGGATGAAAAATTTAATTGAACATCCTACGAGTGTATACACTTGAAATTTGAGTAAGCCTATAAGGAGATAAACCAAAAATACAATTAAAATAAATAGTTTTTCTTTTTTTCCCTCCAAAATATTTACATGTACCTCTTTTTAAATTTAAAGGATTTTGATTGGTTTACATATTAAGACATGGAAATTATGTGAAAATTTCATGGGCACTTTTAGGCTAAAATTTCCTCTAATGTTTAGTTTATTTTTTTTGTACTTGGAACATTGTCTACTCTAGCAAGCTCCATTTCATGTTATGATCATCATGTTCATAAATGGTTGATGAGTCTCATTTCCTTTTCAAGTACTATTATTTCATGTTGCAAGGCTAATTGCATGTTGTTATCTTGGTCTAACGATTGAGGTTTTTCTATTATCTCGTTTACATTCTCATAAGTAGATCACTAATTGTTTCCTTTTGAGCAAGATAGCTTCATATGCTTTGATTCATAAATTTGTTTACCTCGAAGACATATATAATATCTTGTGCTAACATTTTCGTGTTTCAATTTTTCAGGGTTAATTTTTCTTTCCATTTGAAAGCATCTTATGTCATTTAAGCAAAAAAAAATTTCATTTTAAAGAGCAATACTTTGAAGGCACTAGTTGTTTATATGTTTCATGCTTATCTTATGTATTGATGGTTATTGGTCATATGAGTTTTTGCTTTTAAATATTAAGAAGTAATCTATTTAAATTTTAACAACTCTCCTAGAAAACTCACATCTTTAACTTAGTTTCCTTTAGGGACCACCCCCATAGCTAACCTAGGAGATAAACAGACAGAGTTGAGAATAGGTGATAACCCCTCCTCTTAGTTCATTGCCACCAACCACACCTTGTGGGGTTAAAGGCTTTTCTCACTAACTAGTAGGTAGGTGTAGGCGGCAAGGCCAACAGGGAGCACAATCAAATTGAGGACCAACAATTTCCCATTTCTCCTTTTCAATGTGGACGTAATCTCCAATGTTATCCTCCAAAAGGCTAATGGGATCACCTCCCACAAGGTTCTCAAAAGGAGAGTCATCAGGGGTAATATCCTTGAGAAAGGTAAAGATGGTCTCAACTTTACCTGGTCTCAACTTTACCTTCCATAAATTCATCCTTCTCAACACGTGTTCTCAAAATCATTCTTTTCATCATGTGGACCCAAGGAGGACTCGTTTTCCTGCTCATTACTTGGATTCTCAATGTCTTGATGATGCTCAATGATGGCTTTCTCTTGAATGCTTAATGCAAGGTATACTTGAAAATGTCTAAGAAGGCCATCAACAAACTCCTCAATAGATGAGATGCTCCTAGATTTGTGATTTTGCAACCATGAGTTATGACCATAGAGAGAATTAAATAATAAAATCATAAAGACATCTTGGTGGACCACTTTCTCCTTTGAAGTATGTGCATTAAATCTTTCCACATGGTCAATTATGGAGATTGGGTCACTATCAAACACGGGTACCCCACGTACCATCCTTCCTATGACATAATTGCGGTGCCCAGGGATGGTAGCGATGTCCAAAGCGAGAAAATCATCAAAGAAAGACATCTTGTTAAGATATACATGTAAACTATGTTGGAGTCACCAGGGTGAATTAAAGTGCCTTGATAAATGCTTGCTTCACCGTACAAGCATTAACTTTGAAGCTTAATGAAGAACTAGGGCTTCGTTCTTCTAATGGAGACGCCAATAATGTTATGTCAATATGTCGTATGGGGAACAAAACACACGTTTCGTGTCCTCGACAATGGCACCAAAATTTTACCGCTCAAACTATAAGGGGTGATAGGAGGGGGTCCTATAGTGCAACTACTAGGCCAAGGGCAACAATGGAGTGATAGCTTACTGTCACCTTAACTAAGGCTCCCTGCTCTTTACGGACTTTCACCGATGGGAGGAGACTGTTGAACTCTTAGTTAAACTGAGAGGGGGGGGGGGTGAATCAGTTTAACACATTCATGGACTTTTAAAACTTTTTCCTTTAAAACTTATTTTACTTTATTAACACCTTCATTTCATGATCAACATAATGTGTGAGCAATCTTTATTTATGAGCAGCAATTAATAAGAAGATTAGATAATGCACCAGCAGTCTTAATATGTTAGCAGCAAGTATTAGCAGGATAGATATATCATATCAACACATAGAGATCATGCACATAGACACCAGATATACGTGGAAACCCATAAAGGGAGAAAACCACATCTTATTATTGTTGTGATGCAAAGGCAAGCTCCAACTCCCTCTCACCACTGATTTTCTGCAGGCACCAACCTACAGGAGGCTCCAACCTCAATTCTGCAAGCTACAAATTGCAAGGAAGCTCCAACTTCCATCTATTTTCTGCAGGCACCAACCTACAGGAGGCTCCTACCTCAGTCAGCTACAACTGACATCTATCAAGCTACAACTTGATAGGGAAGCTCCAACTTCCTTACTCTTTCAAAAATAAAACACTTGCTGATTTACCTTGGATATCAGCTCTGTTCTGTACCTTCTTCTCTGTTGTTCATCAAATCTTATATCAGACCTGCATCATCTCTACTCAGCCCCTTCTTCTTCTTTACTCAGCTCCTCCTTATTCACATTCTTCTTGCAGCTTGCTTATTCTCTTCAACTCTCTTTAATTCTGCTGCATACTCCCTTCTTCTCTCAATCCTTTTTCGTCAACTCTCTCCCCTTGGATATTACCCTGTTTTATACAAAAATAGCTTCATGGCTGTTCGTATTCCACTGGGAATTCGAAATGGACAGCCATGTCTCTTTGCCTTTTGCCTTCTCATCTCTTTTCAGCTCACTCAGAAAAATGTAATTGTAGGTGCTTATTTTGATATTACAGTGGGATATTTGCTCTCTTCCGAAGACTTGCCAATGCATCACAACAATATAAATTTAAATAAAACATTTACATTCAAATTTAAATGAGAACTCCAGCTCACTCGTTTTGTCTCTTGGCTTGTTGCGCATTTGTCTTTTCTCTGACTGTGTCTTTGTCTATTCTGTCCTTTGCTGTGGTGTAACTGTTGCATGCGTGCAACTGTTCCTTTTATATCTGCTGACTGTAAATCTGGAGGAACTCCAATCCCTTTTATGCTATTAGTGTCTTGTTGATGTGGAACATTCCGCAAGCGGAACGGACATATATCACAGTCGTATATTAAATTTGGACAACTAGGTCCAAACTCCATGTTCTGATGCTCAGATTAAGAAGCTAATATTTTTGTTGGATTCCTCTTTATGAGAGATGTAAAATCCATATAAAATATGTCTTAATCCGATGAGCAGAACTTATATTTTGAATTTATTATTTTTAATAAATTATATGTGCAAGGTCGGCCAGTTTTGTAATGTAGGCTCGCATGCCCAACAGATGTGTCACACACCCTCATGATTGATATAAATACAGGAAAAGTTGAAGAGCATTTGATCATCAACACAACTCATAATCTTCTCTTCTCATCAAATAGTACGAGCTACCTAAAGACAAGTTTCAGCCACACGTGTGAAGGACAAAGAGGACAAATTGTACGGCTGAGCTGAAGTACGGATTTTCTGCTGCTAGGGTTTCGCAGAAACTTTGACCAGCGTTGACTTTGGTCAACGCTTGGTCCAAACAAGCTGAAAACTTGTGGAAGGTTCGATTTATGAAGGCCGTACTACCTGGCACAAAAATCGAGGTCAAAGGGTTGACCTTTTTGCTGCTGCGTTGACTTTTAGCTTGCTGCCCCTGCGTTGACTTTTCAGGACAGCGTTGACTTTTGCAGAGTTGACTTGGGTTGACTCATCTACTGATTGGAAGGTTGTTGTGACACATGCTGGGCTGGCTGACCAAAGGAGACTTTGCTGGTTGAAGCATCCTGTTGACCGCCGAAACGAACACACACATTTTTCCTGTTTCTGATTTGTCTTCTGTAAGATCTACTTATATGTTCTATCTGCATTTTGCTTTACTACTTGTATGATTGCTGAAAGAAAAGTGAAATTGCTACTAGCATAGAACATCTACAAAACTTTACATGGTATCGGAGCTGAGGTGAAGACAAACTCTATCTATAGCAATCATCATCGAAGGAAATGGGTTCCACTAGTCTTGAATTCGGGGAGAATGACAAGCTGACTGGAAGTGATGACTTCCATGCCTGGAAGATGATATTAGATCTCAAATTGGAAGATCATGATCTCCTGGATCATGTGACAGGGAAGATTCAAGAACCTCCATCAAATGCCTCTGCTGCTGTTAGAAACAAGTATAAGAAGGAAGAAATCAGAGCGAAGCTGCTGATCAGGGAATCCATAAATAAGAGTCTGGTTGCCTACATATCTGAACTAGGCACATCCAAGGAGATGTATGACAAATTGATACTTATGTTCCAAGTAAACAATGTGAACCAAGTGCTATTCCTCAAGAACAAGTTGAAGAATATGAAGAAGGGCCGAGATGAGTCTATTCAAACTTTCTTTATGAAGTTGACCGAAACCAGGAACAATCTGCTAGCTACTGGGGAGACAATAGCTGATCGTGAGATGGTTCTCACCGCACTTGGAGGACTTCCATATGAATGGCAAGTATTCACAACTACCATTCTCAACAATAATACCATTCCTAACTTTGATGAGCTTCTGTCCAGATGTATGCAAGAAGAAACAAGGATGAAGGAATTTGATAATGAAAGAAATGTTGCCTATGGTGCTCATTCCCGAAAGAAGAACTTTGGTGGTTCTAAGGACAAAAGAAGGACAAAGACTCAAGAGAAGAAGGGTAAATGTTTCACCTGCCATAGGGCTGGACACTATGCTAGAGAATGCCCCTTCAAGAAGGATTCTCCCGATAGTGACGATAACAACATCAACCGAAGAAATGGGAATCGAAGAAATGACAAATCCAAAGGAAAGAGGAAGGCACACTTTGGAGGAAACAATCAACCTTCTAAGAGGTCCAGAAATACCAGGTATAAGGAGTCTAATGTTGTTGATAAAAGAAATGAGTATATTCTGGTATCTGCTCTCTCAGCTGCATCTCCGCCCGACACTATGGATGTCTGGCTAATTGATAGTGGTGCCTCAAGACACATCACCGGATTCAAGGAAGCACTTTCTGACATAGTTGAAAGGGATACTAATCTAGAAATTATCCTTGGGGATAATGCCACTTATCCTGTGAAAGGGACCGGGACTGTGACCCTCCACTTGTCTCAAGGACAAGTCCTCCGTCTACAAGATGTACTCTATGTACCCAAATTGAAGAAGAACCTTGTGTCTGTATCTGCAATGGAAGACAAAGGATTCAATGTAACTTTCTATGATGGAAAGGTACTCATGTGGAAGAAGAGCTTCAAGGAAGCTATATCAATTGGTTTTAGGGTTGGTACACTCTACCAGGTTGGAGGGAGTCCGTTGGGAGCTATGACTTGTGATACAATCCGTCAAACCGAACTATGGCACCGAAGATTTGGACACCTTCATTACAAAGCCCTTCCCGAAGCAAGGAAGGTGGTGACAGGGATGCCTGATTTTGGAAATAATCATGAAGGTGTATGTAAGGGCTGTGCTAAAGGAAAACATACAAGGGGACCTTTCCCCTCAAGTGTCACAAAGACATCTGATATATTGCAACTGGTCCATTCTGATCTATCTGGTATGTTGCCCGTAACATCCCTGGGGGGATGTTCTTACTACATGACATTTACTGATGACTTCTCTCGCAAAACCTGGATATACTTCTTGAAGAAAAAGGATGAGGCTTTCATGTGGTTCCGTACCTTCAAAGCCTTGGTGGAAAATATGACCGGAAAGAAGATCAAGATTTTGAGGACCGACAATGGCACTGAATATGAGTCAAATGAGTTCAAAGACTTTCGCAGAGAAGCTGGCATTAAGAGGGAGACTACCACTGCATATACTCCTGAGCAGAATGGTGTTGCTGAACGCAAGAATAGGACTATTGTGGAAGCTGCCCGTGCCATGCTATGTGACCAGGGTCTACCGAAGTTTCTGTGGGGAGAAGCTGCAAATACTGTTGTGTACATTCAAAACCGATGCCCTCATTCCGCTTTGGACTCCAAAACTCCTGAAGAGGTTTTCTCTGGTAAGAAACCTGATGTCTCACATTTTAGAATTTTTGGATGTCCTGTCTATTTTCATGTGCCGAAAGAAAAGAGAAGTAAGCTGGATGCTACTGGGAAGAAAGGAATGTTTGTGGGCTATAGTGAGACTTCTAAGGCATATAGAGTCTATGTACCTGGTCAAAGGGAAGTAGAGATAAGCCCTGATGTCACTTTTGACGAAGATGCTTCCCTGAAGAAAGTAGTAGATCTTCCTAGATCTGAAGAAAATCATGAAGAAAGACCTGGAAATCTGGAAGAACCCCAGGATGAGACTATGCCTGATATTGAAGGGCCAATGGACCCTATTGATCCACCCCCTTCACTTGGAGAGAGACCATCATGGCTCAGGGACACCCTCGAAGATGCTGAGGGTCATGCTGCCCCAAGGGGGACATTCCGAGAAAGCAAGAAGCCGTGTAGATACCAAGGGTATCTAGCTGCCATGAGTACTATTGTACAATCTGAACCTGGATCTTTTGAGGAAGCCATCAAACATCAAGTTTGGAAGGATGCTATGCATGAAGAATATGAGTCTATTATGAAGAATGATGTCTGGGATGTGGTCCCGAGACCGAAAGACAAATCTGTTGTCACCGCTAAATGGCTCTACAAGATTAAACATGGATCTGATGGGAGTGCTGAAAAATTTAAGGCAAGATTTGTTGCCCGTGGCTTCTCTCAAAAGGAAGGAATTGACTATGACGATATATTTGCACCTGTGGCACGATATACCACCATCCGATCAATCATAGCCCTTGCTGCTACGCAAGGATGGAGTCTTCATCAGATGGATGTCAAGACCGCTTTTTTGCATGGTGCAATAAAGGAAGAGGTGTATGTGGAACAACCTCTGGGATTTGAAGTTCAAGATCGAGACACTTATGTCTGCAGGTTGAAGAAAGCCCTCTATGGGTTAAAGCAAGCACTCAGAGCTTGGTACGAAAGGATGGATAGTTACTTGATGAAGCTGGGCTTCACTAGAAGTAATGCTGATCCGAACTTATACTTCAAGGTTGAGAAAGAGAAGCCTCTCATTCTAGTAGTATATGTGGATGACCTCTTCCTGACTGGTGATGACCCTCTCATTCATCAATGTAAGAGGGAGCTTGCTGCTGAGTTCGAGATGAAAGACCTAGGACTGATGCACTATTTCCTAGGCCTGGAGGTCTGGCAGAGACCTGGAGAGATTTTCCTTTCTCAAGGAAAATATATTGTGAAGCTTCTGGAAAGTTCTGGTATGATGGACTGTAAGTCCATGGAACTCAACTTTAAGAAGTTGAGGAGCAACGTTGCTGGGCTCGTCCTACTGAGTATCGTGAACTCATAAGGACCCTGATGTTCTCAATGAACACTTGTTCGAACATATGCTGTGCAGTGAACACTTTGAGTCAACACATGGTTGATCATAACATTCACTGGGTTGGTGCCAAGAAACTCTTGAGATATCTCTGAGGCACGACAGACCATGGGCTGAGATACACTGCCGGGAGTATGACACTCCGTGGATATACTGATGCCGATTGGGCTGGCAGTGTGGTGGATCGCAAGAGCACATCTAAATGCTACTTCACATGTAGATCTGCTTCGGGCAGGAATCTAAAGTCGGCAGTCTTGAGCACCGCTGAGGCCGAATACATTGTAACATGTATGGCCTGTTGTGAAGTCACTTGGTTGCGAAAGCTCTTTGTAAGCTGTTCGAGCATGTGCTAGATGCCACCGTTATCCTTTGTGATAACCAGAGGGGGATTCATTTGTTATAGAATCCCGGGTTCCACGATTGATCCAAGCATGTTGATGGTTGGTACCACTTTATCTGGGATATGGTACAGCAAGGCGCCGTAAGGCTCGATCATATAGGAACTGATGAGCAGGTCGCAGATATTCTCACAATGCCCTTGGGGAAGGTCATGTTCCTAACCTTCCGTGAGAATCTTGGAATCATGGAACGACCCTATGATGTGGGTCCTGTTGGACGATGAGCTCTGGGAGCTCTGGGGGGCTTTGGGGATAGCTTCTCAGAGCTATAAGCACTCATAATGCTTCTGCCCCACCCTTGTGATTGTTGAGCTGGTTCGCCACTCATTTATCTGTGCCCCGTACGCATCCTACCCATTGAGTTCAGGGCTCATGGGAAGTACCTCTCATTTGGCCAATGAGGTGTGGAAAAGTTAGAGACTATTAGCAAAGACTGATGGACGCATCGGAGATTGCCGTACTCTCTATCTAGGATGGCACGGTCCAACCACTTGATCTGGGATCAAGATTTGTGAGGTCTGGGACCTCTGGACTGACTATGTCAGTCGGGGGATGATGTCTTTGTGACTGCCCCACTTCTGTTCTGAAATAAAGAAGCCAGCAAAGCAAGTTTCGGCGGGATGACGCACGATGTTGATTGCACTAATAGATGGAGTTCTCCCTAGTTGAGAGGGAGTGTTAAATTTGGACAACTAGGTCCAAACTCCATGTTCTGATGCTCAGATTAAAAAGCTAATATTTTTGTTGGATTCCTCTTTCTGAGAGATGTAAAATCCATATAAAATATGTCTTAATCCGATGAGCAGAACTTATATTTTGAATTTATTATTGTTAATAAATTATATGTGCAAGGTCGGCCAGTTTTGTAATGTAGGCTCGCATGCCCAACAGATGTGTCACACACCCTCATGATTGATATAAATACAGGAAAAGTTGAAGAGCATTTCATCATCAACACAACTCATCATCTTCTCTTCTCATCAAATAGTACGAGCTACCTAAAGACAAGTTTCAGCCACATGTGTGAAGGACGAAGAGGACAAATTGTACAGCTGAGCTGAAGTACGGATTTTCTGCTGCTAGGGTTTTGCAGAAACTTTGACCAGCGTTGACTTTGGTCAACGCTTGGTCCAAACAAGCTGAAAACTTGTGGAAGGTTCGATTTATGAAGGCCGTACTACCTGGCACAAAAATCGAGGTCAAAGGGTTGACCGTTTTGCTGCTACGTTGACTTTTAGCTTGCTGCCCCTGCGTTGACTTTTCAGGACAGCGTTGACTTTTGCAGAGTTGACTTGGGTTGACTCATCTACTGATTGAAGGGTTGTTGTGACACATGCTGGGCTGGCTGACCAAAGGAGACTTTGCTGGTTGAAGCATCCTGTTGACCGCCGAAACGAACATACACATTTTTCCTGTTTCTGATTTGTCTTCTGTAAGATCTACTTATATGTTCTATCTGCATTTTGCTTAATTACTTGTATGATTGCTGAAAGAAAAGTGAAATTGCTACTAGCATAGAACATCTACAAAACTTACACGTATATTAATAATCGCCCTCCACCTTAAGCTGAGGCATATACATACAACCCACAGACCACGCAGCACATCTTTAATACATTTGCCTTTTATATATATAACAGTGCCTTTTAACTTAAATCAACTCTCGGCATCCTTATATAAGGTTTTAACAAGAAACTGCCGCTTCTACTATAATCAATGAATAATCTTGATAATACTTAACAAATGCCCTTTCGGGCCCACCTGACACACTTTTTGATGCATTGATTCTCCTCCGATTGCGATTGATCGCTCCTGCTTCGATTGCGATTGATCGCAATCGCAACTTCAAATACTTCGATGCGATTGAGTCACTGTTCACTGTTCTTTGCCGATGCGATTGACTAATATCGATGCGATTGGGATTCAAATTTTATTAATCAAAGTTTATAAGACCATCGGGTCCGGGCTTCCGATCGCAATCGCAACTCTTATATTCTCCGATGCGATTGGGTTGTTCCGATGCGATCATGTCGGACTTCAAAAACTTGTTACTCATGGTTTATAAGCCCATCGGGTCCGAACTCTTAATCGCAATCGCATGTCTTTTAATATGTGTTGCGATTGGCCACTGTTCATTGTATTTTGCCGATGCGATTGGGAAAGGACTTCAAACACGTTTGAATTTTAATTCATACCTCCATCGGGTCCGGACTTCCAATCGCAATCGCAACTCATATGTTCTTCGATGCGATTGACCAATGCCGATGCGATTAGACCTGGAACTCAAATATATATTAACCATGATTTATACGCCCATCGAGTCCGAGCTCTTAATCGCAATTGCAACTTTCTGTTGTGATGTTCTACTCCCCTTGCGATTTCCGATTGCGATTGAGGAGGGGTCCCGCCATTTAAATCTTTGTTTTGTGCGCTCTTTAATAAAGTGCTCCACTTATATATTTGAGCTTAGACCTTTGTTTATGTGATGCACTGCACATATATGTTTATATATATTTTTGCCGCTGGAGTGAAGCGATTCCCGGAATAATGTTTGTGTTATATTATATGTATAACGTCGGTTGGAGTGTGCGATTCCCGGAATATGGTTCTGTATTATATGCATTGCATTGCCGCTGGAGTTAAGCGATTCCCGGAATAGGGATTATGTATTATATGTATAATGCCGGTTGGAGTGTGTGATTCCCGGAATTTTGTAACGGCTCTCTGCCTCTGTCACTTAGTCTCTGCCTCTGCCTCTGCTACTTCTGTCGCTCTGCCTCTGTCTCTACCTTTCGATAACGGTTCTTCACTGTGCTTCTATGAGTGTTACATTTTGACTTTCTTCTTGTTGCCTCTATTTCTTTCGTTGTGCCTCTTTTGCCTTCCTCTGCTTCAGCACTGCCTCTTTTTCCTGAGTGCTGCCTCCTTTGCCTGAGTGCTGCCTCCTTTGCCATCAATGACAATATTTCCAACAGTCTTCCCCTTTGGCATTGATGGCAATCCACTTTCTCTGTTTGCTTTCTCTTTCTCTTGTTGCTTGCTCTTCCTGTTTGCCTGCTCTTCCTCCTGTTGTTTGTTCTTCCTCCCCCTTTGACATCAATGGCAAAGGACGACGCCTCATCTCTCTGAACGGTTCTTGTTGCTTCGGAATGCTGATACTATTGATAATGCTGATAATACTGATAATGCTGATCCTGTGGACTTGTTTTATGCTTATCTTGCTGGCTGTTCTCCCCCTGGAATGATATCTTCGTTTTGTTCTCCCCTTGAGACTGTGCTTTCTCTTTATATCAGAAAGTAGCATCTGCAGATACTACCCCTAGTTTATCTCTCAAGTATTGAAATGGTTCTCTAGCAAGAGGTTTGGTAAATATATCAGCTGTCTGTTCTTTCGTTGGTACATATTCTAGCTTTACTATCTTCTGAGCCACTTGTTCTCGGAGGAAATGATACTTAATTGGAATATGTTTAGTTTTTGAGTGAAGTACAATATTTTTAGATATACTTATAGCACTTGTATTATCACATTTGATTGAAATAGGTTCATCAATGCTTACCTTCATGTCTTGAAGAGTTTGCTTCATCCACATGACTTGTGTACAACATGCTGCTGCTGCTATATATTCTGCTTCAGTTGTAGACAAAGAGATGGATGTTTGTTTCTTGCTTAGCCATGCCACCAGACTTTCTCCTAGATAGAATGCACCTCCACTTGTACTCTTCCTATCATCCATACAGCTGGCCCAATCTGCATCTGTGTATGCTGATAAAGTGAAGTTTTTGCTTTTAGGATACCAAAGTCCATATTGTATTGTTCCTTGTAGATATCTGAATATTCTTTTGACTGCCAGAAGATGGTTTTGTTTAGGTGCTGCTTGATATCTAGCCACTAATCCTACTGCTAGCATGATGTCTGGTCTTGATGCAGTCAGATACAATAGACTTCCAATCATGGATTTGTAAAGTCTTTGATCTATGTCAGCAGACCCATCATTAGCACACAGCTTGCAACCTGTGGTCATGGGAGTTGACACAGGTTTGCAGTCCTCCATTTTGAACTTTTTCAACATTTCTTTTATGTATTTTTCTTGTGAAATAAATGTACCTGTGTTCTTTTGCTGAATTTGTAGTCCCAAGTAGAAATTGAGCTCTCCGATCATAGACATTTCAAACTCTGTTTTCATTTCATCAGCAAACCCTTTTGCTAGATCATCTTTGTTGCTTCCAAACATAATGTCATCAACATACACTACAACAATCAAAAGTTCATTTTCATGGGCTTTTATGTATAGGTTTCTGTCTACTCCACCTCTCTTAAAACCCTGTTTTTGCAAATATTTATCCAGTCTTGAGTACCAAGCACAAGGAGCCTGTTTCAGTCCATATAGGGCCTTTTTCAGTTTACATACATAGTCTTCTTTATCTGTCAATGAGAAACCTTCTGGTTGTTCCATGTACACTTCTTCTTCTAGGTCACCATTAAGAAAAGCAGATTTTACATCCATTTGATATACCTTGAAATCTTGATAGCATGCAAATGCCAGGAACATTCTGATAGCTTCCATTCTAGCTACAAGGGCAAATGTTTCATCATAATCAAGTCCTTCTATTTGTGAGTATCCTTTGCTGACCAGCCTAGCTTTATTCCTGATTACTTGTCCTTTCTCATCCATTTTGTTTTTGAATACCCATTTTGAACCAATGATATTTTTCTCAATAGGTCTAGGAACTAGTTCCCAGGTATTGTTCTTCTCAATTTGGTCCAATTCTTCATTCATTGTTTTTATCCAATACTTGTCCTTGCTGGCTTCGTCAAATTTCTTTGGCTCTATTTGTGATAACATGGCTATGTATACTTCTTCTGTTTGTTCTGTTAGCTGCCTTCTTGTCTGGACTCCTGCTTTCTTGTCTCCTATGATCTGATCTTGAGGATGATTCTTCTGAGTGTATCTTGAGGGGGTTTTTGAGCTCAGCTCTGCATCTTCTATTGTCTTGCTGGTTTCATCATCATTCCGGTCTTCTTCTTCATGATTAACTGATGGACTGCAGCAGTCTGTATTTCTTGTATTGTTTGGAAATTCTTCATCAAATCTCACATCAATACTTTCAACTATTTTCCGAAGAGTCTTGTTGTAGCATCTGTACCCTTTACTTTTGGAAGCATATCCTAGAAAAATCCCTTCATCTGCTCTTGCATCAAATTTCCCAAGGTTTTCATCATTATTCTTTATGTAACACTTGCTACCAAAGATTCTGAAATGTTTGATTGAGGTTGGCTTTCCATGCCATAGTTCATAGGGAGTCTTGTCACTGCTTGGCCTTAAGTGAGCTTTATTAAGGATATGTACTGCTGTGTGCACAGCTTCTGCCCAGAAGGTTTGAGCAATATTATTCTCTTGCATCATGGCTCTGGAAATTTGTTGAACAGATCTGTTTTGTCTCTCTGCTACTCCATTCTGCTGAGGTGTCCGTGCAATAGTAAATTGTTGTTTTATGCCATGTTCATTGCATAGGTCTGCAAAGTCATAATCGGTGAATTCACCTCCTCTGTCTGATCTGATGCATTTTAGCTTGCATCCTGTCTGATTTTCTGCTAATGCTTTAAATGTTTTGAATTTGTCCAGAGCTTCCGATTTATTCTTGAGAAAAGCAACCCATGTCATTCTGGAGAAATCATCTATTATCAGCATAAAGTAGGACTCTCCACTTGGTGTTTTAGTCCTTGCAGGTCCACACAGATCCATGTGCACAAGTTGCAGTGGTCTTCTTGTTGATAACTCTTCTTTAGATTTAAAGGATGTGCGAGTTTGTTTCCCCAACCGACAAGATTTGCATATTGTGTTTGAGGGCCTTTTTATTTCTGGCATATCTCTGACAGCTTTCTTCTTGCTCAGTCTAATGATATGGTCAAAGCTGAGATGTCCCAATCTCTTATGCCATAACCATGACTCCTCGAGTTTGCTAAGATGGCAGGGTTCATCCTCCTCTCTCACTATGTACACATTACTCTCTGTTCGAACACCTTTGAGTAGAGTTTTTCCTGTTGTTCTTGATCTGACTACACAATCTTGTGCTCTAAAGAGAACTTCACAGCCTTTATCACACATCTGACTGAAACTCAGTAAATTTGCTTTCAGTCCATCTACATATAATACATCTTGGGCCTTTCCTCTGCCATTGTCTATGCTGACTGATCCTTTTCCCTTGATCTTTCCTGATTTGTCATTTCCAAAAGTGACATTGCCCGATTTCTTTTCGTCAAGAGTTAAAACTTGTTTTTATCTCCTGTCATGTGTTTAGAGCAGCCACTGTCCAAATACCATTGACTCTTCAAATCTTGAGCAGTTAAAGCCAAGTCACATTTATTCACCTTCTTTATCCACTGGAGGCGCCCTTTTGTTTGGTATCTTTTGTGAGGTGATGAATTATATCCCTTTAGAGAACACTTGGAAGATATATGCCCAATTTGATTGCATATACAACATTTGATTGCGGAATTGTGAGCATGAACAAAATTGCTTTGACTCATAAACCTCCTTGAGGTATTGAACATCAGTCTTTGTCCATACTTTCTACATTCAATAATTCTATGGCCAAAATCCTTACAATAAAAACAATAACCATAGAAATTACTTGCATACTTGATGTAAGGTTGTCTCTTCCATGCTTGCCTCTTTTGCTGGTTTGAATCATTCCTCCTTGCATGACAATATGCAGCAATGTGTCCCTGCTTGTGGCAGACATAATAGGTGGCATTCTTCATAGGAGGCAAGAATCTCCTTTGATGGCTTCCAAATTTGATATAATCAGGAATATATGATCTTTTCTCTGTTGTCTTAGTATTTGTTACAATCTTTGTTATTAGAGGTTTCTTCTGGCCTCTGTCTTTCTCATTACATGTTTCTTCCTTTGTAGGAATTATTTGGGCTGCTTCATCAACCTTATTTGCTTTCACAAAAATTATATTTTTGTTTTCCTTTTCTTTGCCTTTACTTGATTCTCCTTCATAGCCTATCCCAGTTTTTATTAGAGGAGATCTTTGAGCATCCAAGATTTCATTCAACCTACTAGAACTTGTCATTTGAGAAGGGTATATAGAAACTTTCTGTTGAGCACTTTCTAATTTCCTTCTCAGGCACAGAATTTCTTCTTCTAGCTTCTCTTGTTCTCGAGTTTTATCTTTGATTTTGCGAAGTAATATATCTTCTATCTTCTTGCTTCTTCAAAATGTACCTTAATTTGCAACGAGGACTTCAGATTTTGTTCTTCTTTCACACATTTGAGAATCTATTTTTGTTTTTACTGGCATTTTTAGTTTGAGTCTGTCAATCTCCTCCGGAGGCACTTCATGGCTCCCCTCAAGATCAACTTCCCCTTTGTTGCTAGCAAGAGTCCTTCCATCTTCTATGGCCATTAGTAAAAATTCAAGGTTCCTCTTCTCCTGAGGGCTCATACGAGTCTTCGGATGCCTTTCTTGTCTTTGCGAGCATAGAAGGATTTCTGCTGAATTTCTTTCTTCTGCGTCCTTTAATCTTCTTGTCTTCTCTTGAATTCTTGAGCAGTTTCTTACTTTCTTGTGTAGGACTGTTTAGCGGCCATAATGTCCAACTCTTCCACGATTAAAGCATTTAGGGAGGTTGCATGTGTCTGCAGTCCTCTGTCAATTTCTTGACAAATTTAGCCTCTTCTTCATCGGAGAGCGAGCATATATCTTCTTTCTTATTTCTTCTTTTCTGTTTTTTAAATGTTTTATCACTTGGTTTCACTATGGGAGCCTCATCTCATGTCTTGTAGATTTCCTAGTAGTTGGTTCCTGTAGATGGAATCTCCCAATCGGTTGTTTCTTCGTGCCGGACACTTTTAGGATTAGATACGATTGGAAGAGATCTTAAATCTTTTGTACAATTGTACCTTACGGTATTGTTTCTCCAAGAGCTTTCATCTGTTAACAATTTTACTTGCAACTTTTAAGAAGAAGCGCCAACATCTTCATCATCATTCATTTTAAATTTTCAAGCCAGGCTCTATATACTTGAAGTTTGACGATCTTAACCTTTCTTCCTCATGGATATTATACAAGTGTACATATCTTGCAGAATCCTTTTTAGCCATTATTTTGATATTCAAGTACCATAAATTATTAAAGATTGCATTCATTGCTTTTGCATTAGCTACAAAGCTTTCTTTAGCTTCTTTCTGCGTATCGGTTGAATTTGTGACATATCAATTTCCACGAGCACTCCAAACTTCTAATCTGAAGACGTTATATAAGCTTTCATTCTTATTTTCCAAAAGGCATAATTTTTTGTAAAGAAAGGGGCTTTATTGGTTGAAACTGACGCCGACTTTTGTCTTGAGAGCCTAGGATCTCCTTTCGGTTGTTAGGGCGATATACGAGAACCTTCTGCGATACCGATTATTGAACCCTTAGTTAAGGCGAGAGGGGGTAGATAGGTTTAACACATACATTGACTTTTGAAACCTTTCTCTTGAAGCTTCTTACCTTCTTGCCGTCAAGCAATATGTGAGCAATATTTATTAGTGAGCGACAAGTATCAAGCAATTTGGCCAGTAACAACGGTCTTAATATGTGAGCAGCAGCAAGTATTCGCCAGTTAGATAAATCACATCAACACATGCACAAAGACACCGGATATAAGTGGAAACCCCGCCAGGAGAAAACCACATCCTTGCTATCGTTGTGATGCAAAACAGCTCAACTCCCTCTCTTGTTGTTTTTCTGGGCACCAACCTACAGGGCTCTCTTTCAGTTCTGTGGCTAAATTTGCAAGGAAGCATCAACTCCCCTTCAATTTTATGTGGGCACCAACCTACAAGAGGGCTTCAACCTACGATCGACTACAATAATTGCAATGCTATCAAGCTACTTGATAGGGAAGCTTCATTATCAATTGCTTTCATCGATGTTTCTTTGATTTACCTCGAGATATCATTTGTGTTCTATAACTTCTCTTTCTTCTCTTAATCTTCTGCGGTTATTCTTCTATGCCATTCTCTATATTTGTCTCCCTCGGCTCCCTTTGCATATCAAGATGATATTATTTATATATTTCCTCACATGACTATTGTATTCTGTGTCCAGAATTAAATAGATGGTCATGTCTCTATACACCTTCATTTCTTTTCATCGCCCATTAAAATATGTGTAGGTATCACTTGAGCATTGTTGAGATACATTTTCCTCAGAGCTTTTCGTTATCACAACAATATAATCTTAAAAATATTTACATTTTAATTACAATGAGAGCTCTGAAGCTCACTCATATAGCCTTTTGGATCGTACGCATTTGTCTTTTCCTTGGCTTGTGGTTTATCTCTTTTCTCTCTGTTTGCTTTTCTGTCCTGCTGAGGTTTTACGCTGTATTTCGCCTTTTAAATATGGGCATATTCCAACGCCTCTCATACAATAAGTGTCTTGTTGATCTATGGGAAGTTCCGCAAACGGAGAACAAAACATATCACGATGAACATATGTTAGGAATCACCCTCCACCTTGGCTTGGGAACTGTGGGTCTACGATTTTGTAGCATATTTCTGTATACAATCGCCTTTTATACTCTCCTTTTATTTTTGATACAACAAATCAACTCATCCTTACTATAGGTTTTATATTGTTGCCTTCTACTAAATAAATGAATAAATCTTCCATTGTACCAACATGGTACATACAAGACCCCACGACATGTTTTCCAATACATGCTGGATTCTCCTATAAATTCACGATTGATCGTAGTTCTTTTCACGTCTTGCAGTCACCGATTGAACCTGAACTAAGTTGTATATAGTCGTAATTTATACCAATCGGGTCCGAACTTCGATCGCAATCGCGACTCTTATATTCTCGATGCGATTATTGAGTACGATTAGAACATGGAGCGAAACATTTTTAATCATAATTTATAAGTCCATCGGGTCCCGAACTCTTAATCGCAATCGCAAGTCACTGTGTGTTGCGATGGTTTGTTTCTTTCGATGCGATTGGAGCGGGACTTCATTACTTTTGTTAAACATGGTTTATAGACCCATCGGGTCAGTCTACTAATGGAATGTAGCTCTTATCTTCTCTAAGTCGATCTCATCCTCTCATCAGTGAGACTCTAAACACACATGAATTATGGGACAAAATGATCCATCGAATTAGGATTTCCATCGCGATTGCAACTTGCATTGGTTACATGTTCTTTTGCTGCTTGAGTCCTAAAATTGCGATTGGGTGAGGGTCCCACTTTATGTTACTTCTTTCCATTATTTGATCATAACACGCTTCATAAATATATATTAACGTATATACCTTGGACCGTACGAATATGAAATGCATGACATTCTATAATATTTTAGTGGATATTATATATACTATCACTATGTGTGTGACGGGTTAGGCAATTCCGTGAATAATGTTTATGAATTATGTTAAATATATAACGGCAGGATTTGGAGTGTGCGATTCCGGAATTTGGTTTTGCATTATATGCGTAACACCCGGCAGGGACATGATTCTCGGAATTATATATACGTACGGGTGGGCGATTTCTCGGAATTATAATGGCTACTTACTCTACCTCTATCTCTCTGCGGTGATAACGGCTCTACCTGCGGTATGTTCGCTTCTCTGCCTTCATTTTCTTCTTTGCGCACTCCATGTATTCGGCACCGCCTGTCTGTCTGCCTTCATACCCCCCGCCTCCTTTCCCATCGTGACAACATTTCCAACACAGTGGGGGGTCCACTACTCTCTGGAAGCCATGTGCCCTCGTGCCTTTCTCACTTTGGCTTTGACGGTCTGTTGCTTAAATAAATAATATTCATTTTGTTTCCGGGGGACTATTGTTACATTTATTCATTCTTTAATTTTCTGCGTCGCTCTTTATATATGATGGCGCTCCACGTACGAGTTGAAGCTACCCTCTCACCGGTTTCTTGTGATGGGTCTTCGAGGTCATATGCTATTCATTCTTTTGTTGTTATGTTGCATTTTGATATTCATTTCGGGGGTCCATACGCGCGGTTATTCTTTGATATATGTTATTCTCTTTTTTTATTTTTAATCCTTTGATTATACGGTTGCAAGGTTCATTACCTGCATTATAGGCTTGTTGATAGAAAAACCCGACTCCACACTGCGGCTACATTTGTACGTCTCTAGTTGTTAAATGTCTGAGGTTGGCTGGGTCTCCAAACATTTAATTATTAGTTAAACTTTTATTTCGATGTAACAATGTATACTCACTCATTCCATTGTGTGTGCTAAATTCTGACGGAAAGAACTGTACATAAAATCTTTAGCCAAATATGGGATTCAAAATGATAATTAGAGGTTACGATTTGTATTCTTTTTTCTAAACACAAGTTTTGTTTTCATTACCCCATGCCTACTAAGGACACGTCCTCTTGAATATGAAGTTATACGCTACACAAGCAACGTCCATGAATTATGATTAAGCTCTTTGAGCTACTCTCTTTCACGGTCTGGTATGCATTTTTAACTAGTTTTAGTTATTGTATTCTATTAAAGAATGTAATTATATAATTGTATTGAATTTAGCTACTCTATTGCATGGGCTTCATTGCTATTACAGCTACGATTCTGTGTTTTGTTTTATTAAGTCAATAGTTAAATATGATAACTATCCTTATGCTTATTTGAAAGTTTGTATATTTCTTCTCATTTAATTAAAGAAAAACAATAAATTCATGTTTCCACTATGAGTATTTTCCTTGGGTCCTCTGTGTTTATAGATGTGTTAGACATGCATATTTATTTATTCGATGGTAATCTTTTAGTAGATTCTTTTTTACTTCTTTCTTTAAAATAATGTTTGTAAATAAGGATTCTATGTATATTCTTGTGAATAATGACGAGAGCCTTGGACTCAACCACGACCCCTGGGGTTTGTCAACTCCAGAAGTCTGTATATAATGTATTTCATTACAAAGGTTTTAAATTCCTTATGATGCTTTCCTACTCTAGGTTTACATATTCTAATTGTTTATGAATTTTGCAAAGCAGTGTTTCTGGACTTTAATACACTATTTATACGGTAAAATAAAATAGCTAATACACCAGGTTAAATATATTTATTCAATTTATGCCTTGCCCTCAACCAACTTTCACTTCTTGGTAACTAACTGCACTTTTGCAACGTGTGGACTCCCCTTGTGATTTTAGCTGGTGATTCTCTATGATTATTTGTTCTCCTTAGGCTTCCTCCAGGCTTCTCATTGTGGAACTAACTTTCTTGACCTTTGGTTACATGTGGCCAACATGCAATTATCCCCTTTTTTTCTCATAAACCCCCAAGTGTCTTTTTTTTTTGGAACTATATGACTTCTATATAAAATTTTAAACTATTATTATTATTTTTAAATAAATTTTTTATTATAAATTTATATTTTAATATATATTTTTATTATATAAAGTTAATTAGACATATATTAATTAATTAATTAATATATCATTAATTATATATTATTTATTTATTTTTAATAATTAATCTTTATATATATATATATATATATATATATATATATATATATATATATATATATATATATATATATATATATATATATATATATATATATATATATATATATATATATAGGCTTAGTCTAACTTATAAACGAAACGGTCTTTTTTCAAGATTTTTGATGGAAAAATAATTTCAAGTTTTTTTTGTTTAAAATACATTTTGAATGCATATTATGGATTTAACACCCTCAAACACACACAGGGAATTATTCATATTGGGTTAATTCAAACTTGAGTTTTAAAAATCACTATAATATTTTATTAAAATTAACAGAGAAAAAATGCTTGTGAAAAGTCATTTCATCTATAAATCAAACTATACATAATGTATATGTTTATATTAATTAAAATAAATTAAATAATTTTTATTTTTAAATCTAATGCATCCAAATGCACCCTAACTTTTCTCTTTTGTAGTTAATTTTTCAGGCAGTTTTTTAAAACTTCGAACCCACACCGCCGTACTGTTGATCAGCAGTGTAGGTCAGGATGGTGGAATTAGACTGGCAAACACACCATGACTGGAGTTAACGTCGATTTGTGCATCGATGAGATCCCATGCTTCCTGCAAATCCCACCCACACGATGGCAGTCATCATTTTAAAACTTATAACTACTCTCATGTTAATAATGATGTTCAAGTACACTTAACATTGTGTATGTAGATAAAAATGAATCAAACCATATGATGTGGGTGCATATACAGGGGGAGAGGTTCCTAATTGGAACCTTGTCCACAAATTTTTATGTAGTGAAAAAAACAACAACTTTCTTCAGTGAAATGTTTACATAATGTGCATATAACTGTATAGTTTAGAGTAAATTATATAACAACATTATTTGCATATCAAATTTTTGAGCATATATATATATATATATTAAACTTATATCCACCTTTTTCAAATTTTATACAGGCATAAATATAAAAATTAAAACATATCAACCACATGTTAAGTAACTTGCATGTAATACCAACAGAATACATATATTTAAATCAATATCCACTCTTTTTAAAACATTTAATTATATGATTATTCGCTAAAACCATTTTACGGTTTCATCCTAGTATACTTTGTGATGTAAAATATCTGTGACTATTTTTGATTAAAAACTAAGTATGACCCTTACAATTCAATAGTCGAATGACTCAAACGCATTAGCCAATCCGCTAGCTTTTAGATTGGAACGTATGCATAAGGACCAAATTTTCTTTAATGCCACATAGTTTCGATTCCCCATTTTAATATAATATTAAGCATTTAAACTGATTCAACCAACGTGATCCTTGATTCGGTCCTCTTACTCCTCGACACTTATAGTGCTTGTAAAACAGGTATATAATATGTGAAATTTCCACTTTCAAGTACATAATATGTGCAATTTCACACCTTTATATGTAACTCCCATTGTTTATAAAACATCACTTTTATGTATACTGCCATATGCTAACACACACCTAATTTAATCTCCTCACTCCGATCTAAATGCTCATGCCATATCACATTTCTCCCTGTTGAGTTTTAAGTTTGGATATACTATTATATTATATAGCTTGTCTGCATGGTATCATTAATTCATGATGGTAAAACCTTGGCGTCGGTGATTAGTCTTCCTCATTAAGGTCATTAATATTTCCGAGTTGAAGGTCGGTTGCAGGTCTTCAAGAAGGTTGAGTTTCCTGCGTCAACTTTAGGAAGGGTGCATACAATAGTGTTAACACTACCTCTAACCGCGTATTACTTTCTCAGAGCAGTTTTTGGCTATACAGTAGAGCAGGTTGCAAATTCCTCCTTGTGTTGTATCGTTTCCACAACAGTGTTGATATTTGAATGTTGTTAACGCCCTACCTCTAACCACGTAGGCAGCCTTTCTCATGAACACGGTTTGTTGGGTAACAGTTAAGAAAACAATCGAGATGATCATGTTGGTCTTTGTCCCAGTTGAGTTTATGCTCTAATGAAGTTAAAAACAATGATGCGTGTCATGAACATGGTTTGTTGGGTAACAACCAGGATGTTCATCTTCATCCCAGTTGGGTTCACGCTCTAAGGAAGTTAAATCAATGATGTATTGCCATGATCCTTTATCTAGTTGTGATAGGAGTATTGATAAGAGGCTTGATAAAAGGCACATTAATGCGACCCCTAAAAAGAATCTTTCTAGAGCATGGTGGGCAGTAGGTTAGGGAATGTGGAGGAGGGGACTTGTTGCGATAGGAGTATTGATAAGAGGCTTGATATAAAGGCGCGCTAATGTGCCCCTAAAAATTATTGACATAAATGAACATTCAAGTTTAGGGAACTGTCAGAGGGAGGGGACTTTTATGAGAGTCACCGCTGTGTGGTGACTCTAGTGAACCATTCACAAGAGGTTGTGAAGTTATCCTCGATGGGAGTTGGAGTCCTAAAAACTCTTTAGATTCTGATAAAATTGGGGCCGATGTGCTCTAAACATTCCTAAAGAGAGCTTTGTGTAACATTGAAGAAGGCATTCAAATTTTATCTTTGGATGATAAAGAAGCACTCGGACAAAATTAACGCCATTGGGAAAACGCAAGAGCCCCTAAAAGTAACCTCGGCAAGGATAGGAGATGAATGCTCTTCAAAACCCTTCACGAAAATGACGAAATTGTTGTCCTTAATGCGGACATGGGAGGAGCAACGGTCGTTTTAGATAAGGTTGACTATATTAAGAAATGAATGAGCATCTTGATTGTAAGCATTACAAGAGCTCGAGGTCAACCCTTTACCAAGGTTTTAAGAGAAGTCACAAGAACAAGCGTAAAGAGTGTTTACAAGATTGATTGTTCATGTGGGAAAAGTTATATTGGTGAAACGGTACGTTCTCTCCAAAAGTGTCTTAAAACTAGTGTTGATGTTAAACATGGTGGTCTCGCTTTCGGCACTTGTTAGTCGCCATAAGTAAACTAAGCATCATTTGAGTCTTGAGGATGCTAAAACCATTTACTTGAGGAGGAGCTCTATACGTGGGGAAAAATTGAGCGTGGAGTATATTACATAACAATTAATGAATGGAAATTTAAAGTTGTGTGATTGGCAACCTCTAATTAAACGGATATTATCTCAAGGTTCATCCTCTTCCCAGAACAACTAGTATCCGCAAGGTTTACTTCACCTCCTTATAAGTTTTAGGACTTGATCAATTTTATTAACGATTTGCGATTAATTGCTGTATCGGTGTGACTAATTATTTTTCAACATAATTCAGCAAAATTCGATGCTTTATCGTGTTATAGTATCTATAATTTTTAATAAATTAATGAATAAAATTAAAAAAAATAATAAATCTTTTAAATTTATTAATAAGATTATAAATTATTAAAATATATTATGAATTAATTATTATTTAATATAAATAATAATTGGTTTTATTAACAATTATTATTTCTTTTGAGTAATTTTTGTTAATATTAATTAAGTGAACTATTATTTATTATTCTTTTTATTAATTTTGCAAATAATTTTAATTATTATTATATTATATTTTTTCACTAAGTTAATAATTAAAAATTAACTTTTATTTTATTTAATTAAATATTATAAATTAGTAATAATTATAATTTCAATTAAAAAAAAATAAAATTTGATCAATAACATTGGGCTTTTAATTTAATACAATTATTACTTTATCTTTTTAAATTTATTATTAAACATCTTAATAAACAAATTTTAGTAACATTTAAGTTTTGTCATTATAACTAATATAAATATTATAAAATAAAAATTAATATATGTAGAAAATTTTATTAATAATATAATAATAAATTTATTTATTTATTAGAATAAAAATTTATTAAATAATTATTAGAATAAATTAGCTATTTATTTATTAAAAATTTATTAACTGATTAGTTATTTATTATAATAAAATAAAATAATTAATATTATTAATATAAAAGATATATGATATCATATATATAATTTTAAGAATTATTATAATTTATTAAAAATTTAAAAATTATGTATTTATTTATTAAATTAAAAAAATTTATTAGATTAATAGATTAATAACTAATTTGTTTTTGTTTGGCCTTTTTTCTCTCTTTATCATTATATAAATCTTGACTTTCTATCATTATATCATTCTTCATTAAAAAATCTTGTTCTCAAGATGGATCCCGATTGGAATTAAAACCTTGATCAATATTTTTTAAAGAAGCTGGCAAATAATCCGGAGATTTCTTCAATAGCGATAAATGTTACTGTATGTATTTATATTTGGTATATAACCCTGTGATGAAATGAGATTTTTAAAATTTATCATTAAAGAATGTTAATCTTCTGTCTCTTGATAACGTTGATGACAACCTACTTGATGAGTTAGGGGGTCATTGTAATGTGATATAATGCGACGACTCCTGTGGAACACGATTAATAAATTTGTTGATGATAGAACTGCTGATGAGTTGTTAATGATGTAACTCTGGTGTATCTCTGATTGATTAAAGACGAGAAGAAAGGAATTGAGAATGTGCCGAATAATGTTGAACAAAGTATGTCCTGATACATGCGCGGGTTTGTTAAGGTGAAGTAGCGTATGCACGCGGAAAAAAGTATGTGCCAAGTCACGTGTGTCCTTTTGCACTCTAAATTTAGAATACCAAGGGCATTACCATGGTGATGACCCATTAGTAATGACAGGTTATATTTGATCTAGTCCGGAATACCATCGGAAGTTTGTGTGGTTTGACTCATGGTGGCCAATAAGGCTAAATCTATAAGGAAAAAGATCATTGTGCGGGGTGTGCATGAGTGAGGTTGTTAATTAATAATCTCTCTAAGGAATATATATGGATGTTCTGTTTCTTGATTGGTAGGTCTGAATCTACGATGCACCTATGAAGCGAACAGAGAAGGTCTCTACATCTGAAATGTATATGTATTTTCTAGATGCGACATGGAATGTTTAGATGCGAGATGAGGCAAAATACTACACGAAGTAAAGGATAGAAATGCGGGTGGTTTATCCCAGTACGAAACATAGGTCTGAAAAGAGATTCAGGATGTCAGGAATTAATAAACAAAAGCACGTGTATCTGTGAGTGTCTATAAGAAACGTATAAAGGCGGGATAAAGTTTTTTTCAGCAATACATAACGATATCATGAGGTTGAACATACTTGAAAAGCATTATCACAGAGTTGAATAAATACTTCTTGTCTATAGAATCTAGCATTTTAAGTAGGCTAGATGTAATCTTAGATCTGTTTTTATTTTATTATATCCAATGATAACAAACCATGGAAGCCAGGTTATTAAATGATAGATATATTATTGATTATGTTAGTAAAGATGAGGTTGTTGTTTAAGTTGGTTAGGTAATTAATGAATAGATTAGGTGATTATAAGTTTCAGTTGATGAATGTTGAGCAGAAATGTGTGGGTGGGTCAGAATGAAAAATGTGATGAAAATGCTTCTCAGTTATGTTATTAATTAGAAGCAAGGATACGATGCAAGAACAGTAGAATAACGATTACGTGTGCACGGTAGTGCGAAATTGAAGCTGAACAGGAGGTTATGGCTCCCTTCAGGTAGTGATTCAGTAAATAAAAACGAGGAAACCCCCCCCCGTGGCTCCATGGGAGAAGGCCCCGGTAAAAACGAGTGCGAGGGGTCGTAACTCCTTCAAGAAGGTGGTAAACGAGAGAAAGAGGTGCTGGCCTTAGAGGTGAAATTACTGCGTGTTGGTATAGTCTACTTGTTGGTGGTTGTTAATGTTTTCTTTATAATAAATATTAGAGAGTGGGGCCGTGACAAATAAATGGTTTTCTCCCGCTTGGGTTCTGCAAATCACAGTGTTCATGTGTGTTGCTTATGTGTGATGGGTTGTTATTATCTGCCTGCATTATATAACTAACTAATAAATAGAATGGACATTCTTTCGGGGTCTAAAAATAAAACTAAATAAGAATAATAAGATCTATGACATATACGCGAGTTTATGAAGGAGTTATAAAAAACGCGCATGTCTGTGAAGTTGTGTTCGGTAAAGTAGCGTATGGGTTTAGAGAAAGAAGGTTATAAAGTGAGTATGCTCTAAACAACGATTCACCCCCCCCCCCCCCTCTTAGTAGCGCCTGCTATAAATTGGAATTAGAGCGAGGTCATGCCGGAAGCTTGATCGCTTGAAGAAGGTGCTTCATGATGAGGAAGTCGAGGAAGAGTACTTTCTCTAAAGTACCATACTACCAGTGAGTAATCTCTATTGTTACGGAAGATACGAACAAAAGCATATTTTTGATCTTGGTGCGAAGTATGGGCAATCGTGGAAAGAAGGTTCTGTGGTGTCAAACAACTATTCCCCTGCGATGCGTGAAAGGAAAGTAACGAAATCAATACCAAAGCGATCAATGTTTTATTAGGAAGCTTTGTCTGAATCGGGAATTTGTTAAGTGAGTATTCAAATTATTACGAAAAATATATGAGCAAAATCATCAACTGAAGGAGATACAAAGGTAAAAAGTGCCAAACTCCAAACTCTCATAATTTCTGAATGAAAATTTAAGGATACATAGTGATGAGAGTATTGCCGGAGGTTCTTTTTACGCCTAATTGATATTATCGTCGTATGAGAGGATTTCGGGTGGCTTCTACAATCGATACTACGGTTGAAAAAAGTTTGGGGATCTTTTGACTTCAAAATTTGAGTCAAAAGCCTGCTATTGAAGAAAACATGAAGCACATAGCTCTACTATTGTTCAACTACATGGTATTCTGTATGCAAGTAGAGAAAAGAGGGTCCCTCTCAAATCGAAGAGATTGCCTTTAAGGCATGTGCAAAAAGGAAAAGAAAAGGAAGTTGTCGAAGATGTTCCCATCAGAGAAGAAGAAGAGATTGAGAAGACTCCGACCGAATCTTTGAAGGTTCAAAATAGAAACACTTCAAATACTGATGGAAGAGGTTGGTCTGATATATTGCTAAATATTCTTGAAAAAAAATCATGATAAGGGGAGAACTCATTTGAAAAAGGAAAAGAGCTATTATGCAATGAAGATAATGATGAAATGTCAAATGAAGATGAAGAAAGTCACCATTAAAGATCTTATAGTGCTCATGGCAAAAACAAAAGAAGGCTACTCAAAGAAGAGGATATCTCATACAAAAACATGTGCGGTGAAAATGAAGAAGAAAAAAACGAATTGACGAATATGATTCTTTTAGGTTGCTTTTCATGCATACCAATAATTGAAAATAGTGAAAGTAATGGTATGCCGTTCTAGAAGCTCAGAATTCAGGGTTAGAATCCAACAAAGGTCCTTGTTTAAAGAGAGAGATGTTATCTACAATGAAATAATCTCTCAAATGAAGGACGGGGATAAAGTAATGAATGGACGGAGATAGACAGTATAAAAGGACATGTACAATTATGCAGCAAGTAAATAAAAGACTTAGCGTCAAGTCTAAAATGAAGATCTGGAAGAATGCAATAAGGAAGAATAAAGAACTTCACAAACTTTTGAAGAAACGGGAAAATGGGTTAAGGAAAGGGTAAAACTAAATGATCTGATAGAGAAGAGAAAGAAAGCACTTCTGACAATGCCAAAGTTTGAGGTTAGAAATTAAATATTTGAAAAATTATTAGAAGAAAAAGATAAAAACAAGGAATTCAGATAATTTTAGATTCAGAACAGTATTGTTAAAGCAGATAAAAGGTCTCCCTATGTTAAATTTGGTCTTGGTTTCATAGGCTGTCAAGGAAGATCAGGCATACAAGGAAGTACAAAGCTGGATATCATTTGAGCACAAAATAGCAGAAAACAAAAGATCAACGAAGCAATCATGAAATCTCAAAAAAATCGTTATAACTATTCAATAGGTATTGGATGCTTTTAAATGTCTGATTATAGACGTGTTGCAATAAATTACGACGATTATTTGATCTGCAAACAAACAAATTCTGTAGAAGGGTGCCTCTGGTTTCTTTAAAGGATATTGTTTTCAGCACGTAAGTATGGTCACAAGCAGTTGAAGTTGCAATAGAAGAAGAATAGAAAGATTCATTATCAGTCCTTATCAATATTTCCACTTTTACGTTACATAAGATGTTATGCTTGTGGCAATGTGGATATAGAAAAGAATACCGGGATGAACATGTCAAGAAATTTGGAGAATTATTTCGACGCAAAAGAAATTTCAAACAAAATTTTTATGGAAAAAAAGGAGGATGGGTTAAAAACGTGAGATATTGACCTAGGTCCACTCCTGCCTTCTAAAGCTTACTTCTCATAATAGCATTGCGGGGATGATCTATGAGATACATTATTAAGGTTAATGTGTCGTCGGGGGAGCAATGTCTGGTAGTTTACACATAGTTGGTTTGATAATTCTGGTTATGTTGTTTACGGTGCATGCGATGTGAAAGACGGTGCAGGTGTTCAAATTAGGGGGGGAGATGGGCGGCCATTAATTGTATGTTTGCTTTCCTACGGGTTTAGTGAACAAAACGTGTGTGCAAGTTCCTTTGAGAAAACCCGGCCGTATGTACCTGCCATTAAGGAAAACGATTCAACTCAAGAGGCACCGAGAATACGAGGTTGAGAGGCATCGGTCTAACTACTAATGATTGCATTGTTGGCCGTATATCAGCATTGCTTAGTTTTCTGCTAAATGATGATGACATGATGTAGTTTCATATGTAGTCGGGGTTTTATGGATGAGCCACCATTTACTTTGATGGAAAGTGTCTGTTGTTTTACACATAGATGGAATGAAGTCTTATGTTTTGAAATAAAAAGGTTAGAATCATGCGGTTGTTGATGGTGAGTTTTATTAAGTTTGAGAACCTTTGCCTACATATATCATGATAAAATCTTGAAGATCTTGGTGATATCCAGATGTATATTAGACTGATTTCTTAATGTGTAGTGTATTGAACAAAAAAGTTATTACGGTATGACAGTTCCAACAGGAAGAATTTGTCGATATGAAAAAAATTACAAAACATGCAAATGTTGGATGACATGAAAACGTATGTTGTCCCTGTCTTTCTTCTCATATATCAGGGAAGCATTGAATATCTCGAATGACTGAGAATTGTCTCTTCCTTAACTTTAAAAATCGACGGATCTAATTAAAATCGAAGAAAGATTGAGTGGATACAGGACTGAAATAGGAACAGCATATATGGGGTTAAAAAGCATATGGTTAGGACACTGTGTTTTAACGATTAACATTGTATTGGCTTAACACGGATTATCTAATCCTATCCCGAAATTTCCTTGGAGGAAGTTGTTAGTAGTTTTATGACTCAGCACGTGTTGATAAAGATAAATCTATAAAGGAAAAGAATCATTAATATAAAGACATACATGATAGGGGGGGGTTGATAATAATCAATCTCTAGAATGTACATGGGATGGACTACTTCCAGATTGATAAATCTGATCTGATGCCTGGAAGAAAATGATGAAGGATCTCTACATCTGAAATGTGTGTATTTTTTAGATCATTTTATGGAATGTTTAGATGCGAGATGAGGCAAAATACTTTTACGAAGTAAAGGATGAAATACGAGTGGTTTATACGATCGAAGCGGCGCACGGTCCTGAAAATTCTGAGATGTATACGCAATTTCGCCCAACTTGCGTACGTATATACGCGGTGTGCTCCAGAAAAAGTGCGTATGGGCGGATAAGGTTTTTTTTTAATAATGCCAGAATTATGCGTGGGTTGGTCTGCTGTGAAAGAGTGTACATACGCGAGTTCGATGGTAAGCGCATATGGAATCTAGGGTTTTCTGAAGTAAGTGGAATGAAATATTAAATCTTGTTTTGTTGTTTCATATGTCAATGATGTATTCATACGGAGACTAGGTTGTTTGAATAGTGAATATCTTTCAACGGTTATGTTAATTAAGAATCAAGTTGTTGGTTGATTGGTTGATGACTCAATGAATGAATTGATGGGTTGAAGTTTGAGTTTGATGAATGTTGAGCTTGGCTATGGTGGGTCGATCTTGAAAATATGATGAAAAGGTGGCTACAAGTTGTGTTGTATGAAAGTTGTTGGATCCGGTGAAAAGTGATGAAACGTGGTCCATGGTGGTGCGAGGGTCGAAGCCTTGATGAGGAGTTGTAGCTCCCTTCTGCAGGTGTGTTGGTAAGCAGGAGCGAGATTCATCATCCCTGGGTGGAGAGTGGTAACGAGGTGCGGGGGTTGTAGCTCTCGGGAAGATTTGGTAGCGAAGGTGTATGTACGCGGTGGGTGCACACGTGCTAGTATAGTCTGCTCGATTACATGGTTATCTGATGTTTTCTTTATAATAAATATTGAGGGGCGAGACGACGGTAGTGGTGGTTTCTCGACTTGGGTTTCCACCTTAGTCTAAGTGTTCCGTGTGTGTTGCTTATGTGTGATGATTTATTATTATTCACCACAGCCTTCTTTACTAACTAAATATAAGCAGACTGAATGATGCACTGATCTAAGTAAAAGAACTAAATAGATAATAAATCTTTGTATATATGAGTTTTATGAACGTTATCCCCATGTATACGCGAGTTGTGTTCGGTAAAGTAGTGTATGGGTTTTAAAAGAAAGAAAAAAGGAACAAAAGTTAAGTATACTCACAAATGCGGTTACCCCCCCCTCTCGGTATTTTCCCAACAATATTAAAATTCCTTCGACCACTCATTCTCACACCTTCTAAACGATGGCTGTATATATATATATATATATATATATATATATATATATATATATATATATATGAAAAAATTCCCCACACACAGTGAGGTTTATCATTGAAATGCATAATTGCACATAAAAATAATAAACATAAACTTCATAAGGGAATATGGTACTTATGCAGCAATAATGAGTCTCGACTAGGTGCGGGCTCTCCCGTTCCTCCCGGCCATGAACTTTAATTGGTTCATAAGTTTAACCTTTGAAGGTGCTTCCCCTCAAGTTGGGATGAAAACTCAAAAGGAAACGATAAGAAAATATCCATACCTACAAGACCATGGTGCCTACCCAACAATAACGGTGCTCACAGGGCTTAAGACACCGTCTGAGCTAGTCCCAAGTTACCAACAACGATGGCGTGTTGCTTCATGGCTCCGAGGAATCCTCCAAACCATCGTCTCCAAAACAGAGCTTCCATATCAAAAACGTGATGCATCCATAAAATACGATTAACTTAATAATTATACTATTCTAGTCCATAGTCTAATCCCGGGACCCCACTAGTCATTTTTCGGTCTGGGAGTCCTTCCCCACGACTCACGGCCATTTTCTCCCCTCCCAAAATATCCAACATACACTTCTTTATATATGCATGGTTTACTTTATTAAGTATGGCGCCCTCTGGGCCTCATGGGTCCCTACAGTGAACTATTCACCAAATATCTAATCATTGCCTTTTTCGTTAGATTGTGCCCCTCATACTCTTTTTGTGGGTGGGCACATAGCTGTATGTATATTCAGCTATGTCGACTGTGATATATAATACATTTAAAATATTTATTATTAATAGCATCATGGCTCCTCTAGCCACTTAGAAAATATAGGCATATCGGTATCTTCAGAACTACATGGGCATGCGAGTCAATAAAGTATTCCCGACCCACCCGGCCTAATATAAAGGTACATGTATTTACATGTAAATAAATAAGTGGGGACGTACACATTCGCTCCTATCCATAATCACTCACCCCCTTACGCCTTTGGCCAGTGAGCGACCCTCCTGCGAATGCCAACAATGATGGTGACCTAAAATGCATGTACATTCTTAAGCACTGTAATCTTATGACTATTGTTGTTGACATGTGTCTAGTCTTCCACCACCCTTAACCATATTCCTCACCTCAAGCATTCATCCTCTTCTCATGTAACCCTGGGTCAAACATCACAAATCTATGGCTCATGCACTCACCCACAGAATCTAATCCTCGATTGCTGAACTTAGTGTCTTTCATTCTTGGGAAGTCTCAGGATGTCAAAAAAAAAAAAAAAAAAAAAAAAAAAAAAAAAAAAAAAAAAAATCAAAATCAAAATCAAAATCAAAATAATAAGATCATACTTTATTCATTAACTGCTTCATTTTACCTTTATCGTAACGCTTTCGCATTTTGTGCACGCCAATCATGGTCATTATGTGTATTGCGGAATGGTATTCATTTATATGACAGCGATAAATACTTCTTGATAGCAAGAGAAGATCTCAGATACCTTCAATTGATGATAATGAAATGCATACAGTATTGTCTGATGCTTTGAAGCCAATTAAACCTACGTAAAATTTAATATATATTCATTTGGTAGTTATATTTTCTGATAGAGAAAATGTATATGATATGATAATAGTGAAAAGTGTTCCCTTCGTACAAAGCAACGGAAGAAATATTGGTTTAATTAATAATCTCTACAAACATGATATAAGAAAATTGTAATGCATTAGCTTTACAACAAGAAGTATAGAAATTACGAGCATTACATAATAAAGTTATACTTTCAGGAAGATTGACCATCTACACCATAGAGCTTTAAAATCATGCATAAGGTGCAAACTAAAGGTACCGCCACGCAGAAGATACATGGTGTACATTGAAATATGCAAAGAACTGCACAAATGAAAAGTGATCATGGTCATGAGAGGGTTGGTAGTGACAGACCATTAGCTAGGCAACTTCTGTTAAGCACAAAGTATGTGATTTTGATGATAAATTTTCAAGAAAGTGATGAAGTTGTTCCATAAAAAATAAATATGGGGCGTTCTCTAAATTTTATTGATTCAAGGCATAAAGAATACATGAAGAAAGGTGGCTCTAGGCGACCATGGCGACCATGTCTAACGAATTGAGAACTTGTACTCAGGAAAATTAGAAGAAATTGATAGTACTCTATGTGGCAGAATAGGGTTGAAAGAAAAGCAAGTGATTGGCATGAGGAAGCGGCAAACTATATTTGCCTTGATGGGGCTACCATTGCATTTCATGGAAGAAACATTTAATACTGTATTTTTAAGTATAGTCTTCAATGGATAGCAACGAAAATACGAGAGGATTTTAGGTAAAGACAAATGTCATATTTAAAAATTTTAGTTCATCTGTTTGTTTTATGTAACAAAGTACCAGGAAAAATTGAAATAAAAACAACGAGTTGAGATATTTATTAAAGTGTAGCACTGACTATGGTGTGTTCAGTATAGAGATGGCAATGGTTAATGTCGCAAGTGAATGAAGAAAATTCATGTGATTATACGGAAAGACAGTGCAGTTGAGATCTTGACAAAGAAAGACACTCAAAGATGGCAAGCTGCCCGCAATGAGAGGTAAGTGGCTGAAAACCACTCGTGGCTCTCTGAAGATGGAAGGAAGCGCAGATGGTGACAAGGTGTAGATGGGGGGGGAATGTGGAGCACTTACATGGGAGCAAAGGCTGACTGGTATGATACATGGATCCTTGTGGGATAAGACATTGGGGATGTGTCCACATACAGAAGAAGTGGAAATGACAGAGTATGAGTTGATGCCATGGTTAGTGTGACTCCATTATAAAAAACAATGCATGTAAATTGTCCCACAAGACTGGCTAAGTGGATTCATAGGATACAGAGTGGAAGTCTACAAGAGTGGCTTGAATAGCATATGGGAGGTGGCCAGAGAACACAGGCCATGTTGTGGCTGAAGGGTTCTTCCAATTGAGAAGATTGACTGTATTAGAGACTTGCCACAGTCTAGTATCATCTGTAGATCCATCTTTCACTCTCATGCAAATGAATGGAGAATACATTCGAATGGATGTGAAACAGAACCTTTCTCAATGGTTATTGAAGAAGGTATGTATTAGTGGCTAAAAGGTTTTAGGAACTTTGAATATGGTTAAGATATGTCATGAACTCAATAAACATTGTGGTGAAAACAAGCACCTGTGTGTGCAAGATAAACAACTATTTCAATAGGAGTTGAAGCTATTAAGTGGTAGGCTATGAACTATGTCTGTTGATTGAGTTGTAGATTTTAGTTATTATGCTTGCTTTAATATTAGGTGGTGAAATCTTGACAGTGTGAAAATGGCTGTAAAGTCATACCAGAAAAAATATCTGATTTGAATGAAGGACAATGACTCTTGTACTATGTGCAAGGATTGAAATGTGGCAAAGATGGGGGAGATAGTGTTGTGTCCCAGGCAAGTAATAGCAATGAATTAGTTCCCTTGGAGGAGCAACAAACAGCAGATATAGCAAGCGGAAATGGAAGGATGCTGTAGGTAAATGGTGAGATGATAGTATTCATTTCTGACTTGTGGATTCACTCATGTGGTGGTTACTGTGACACAGCATATGTGGTTAATAAGCAGTAGCTGTGATTAATCCTACCAATATCTTTTGAAGCGAGCAGAAACATGTTTTGAGATGCCTCGGGCACTACAATGTGATTGTGGTCTGAACAGGACACAAAGTGAAAGCAGGAGCTTCATAATCACAGTTAGGCGGTACACTAGGCAGGGGAAAACACAGCCAGGGCATTCAACATAGGATCAACAATAGTTTCTAAACAATGGAAACAAAGTCGAATACATAGTTGATGAATACAAAGCCATGCTTGTGTCGAGCTGACATGTAGACATTGAATGAGAAGATACTTGTTGATTTGTTGGTCTGACAGAAGTGGATCCGGCGGTATTCATGATGTGAAGTTGTCAAACTGTGATTAATATGGTTTCATAACTTGGTCCAAGCATATTGATATCTGGTATCACCATCTCGGTGTATGCGAGCGCGTTATGCCATTAGGTATTCTAGGAGGATACCGCTGATGCAGACATCTGTGGCGTTGGCAAGAAAATTGAATTACGAAGGTAGGATCATTATTAGATAATCCTTTATTGTTGAAGGATTTTGATACATCAGAAATGACATGATAGAGAACTTCTAATTGGTGTCTCTTAATTAGAATTGGAAAAAATTTCGTAATTTCATTTCATGATAAGCATTTAATTAACAAGTAGGAAAAATGATTAGCTTAATTGATTTAGAAGATCCTAGAAAGACATGTACATGATTTTATATTTTGATCAAATTATAATTGTTTATAGTTATATTGATTAACTAAAGAAATTGATTAAAATGGAGATTCAACTGATTATGGCAGAAGATAATGAGGTTCAATTGAATTAACTCTAATTTAATTCATAGTGAGTGTCAGTTAACTATTCACTATAAATGGATTGTTGCGTATTAGGATTCTGAAAGACACAAGTTGAAGTAAAGTTGAATATCGCTATAGGTTATGTAATTAGAAAATTATACGTCATGCATGGTCATTAACGCCTTAGATGATTATGATCAATTCAAATTTCCTAATGTTGAACCGTTATACAGAATGTGTAACAAGATTAGGCAGAACGTAAATTTGAAATTGATTAAATATTGGACGATTTTCAGGTATTAGCGAAACTTGATTAACAAGTTACAAAGGTTTCTCAAGAAAATAACATTGTATTGTTTCATGGTCTTGATTTTAATACAATATATGAATATGTGATTTTAAAACAGTGCTTTACGGACTCCATCTTGGATGATCAAATTGATTCTTTCCTCTTGTTGTGATGTAAATCATATTTGGCTTCTAAATTGATGATCAATTTGTTTAATTGTTAATGTAGTTAAACGATTGGTCTAAATTTCTAATATCATATTACTAAAGTGTATATATTAGATGATATTAGTGAATTTAAATGTCATCTAGATTATGTTTATGTTATTAGATGATTAATGATCATCATGATGTTTAATGCAAGTGAATTTATGTCAAACTTTTATATGTCGTCTGCATATAAATAACCACTTCGTCAAGATATTTTATAAATTACAAAAATTTACTAATAAGTTGTTCTTAATTTGTAGAGTGCGATAAATATTTTTTCTATTGTAGATGATTCATTGATATTAAATCAATAATTAATAAAATATTTAAATACTCACAACAATAAAATAACTAAAAGGTAAATAATTTAATTAGTTCATGAAAAATATGTATCTCATTCAATTTTTAATATAAATATTATTAATATTAATTATTCATACAATTTAACTAATTATTGATTTATAAATTCAACTATTGTTAAATTTAAAAAACTTAGATTAGAGAATTTTGGCCCTGTAACTAGATCCATCTGCTAAGATCTGCAATGCGAGTATCGTCTCTTGAAGATGAAAACGTATTTTGGTAAGCGATTTGATACCTCTGAGCTATAGTGATCTAAGTATTTAATATATTAATATATAATAGTGACATTGAAATATTTTGTTATGAATTACGTTCTCCATATTAAAATGTTAAAATATAGCCTCATATTTTTCTGTATCATATACATTTAATGTTTTGTTATTAATGACACTAAAATATTACATATGAAATCCATATTAGACAACGAAAATTTTACAATCCTCATACATTAATTATAAAGCAACTATTAATTGAATAAATTCTCTAAATCTTTCTCACTAAATGAAAATATTAAAAAAATCAATTTAAATTACTTTATTCTCTAATATAAAGTATCTATAAATTATGTTATTTAATATGGAAACTGAAATATTTACTTATAGTTTGACAATAAATATTTTTATTATAAATATCTGTGTAAATGGAACATGGAATAATTACACAATGTAATATCAATAATACTATTTCTTCTTAATTAGAAAAATTTGCATTTCATGTATTAGTAAATTATATTTTTTACTCATTACATTCTTCCCATAACAAATGGAGCGTTATATAAAGTTATATAGTTAAGGTGTAATTAAGTTTAATTTATTCATTCAATGTAATATTCCTAATTAACTGACAGCTAATGAATATTCAATTTACTATAGTTTTGTCGTCTAAAGTTTGTAAATAAATAAAAGTAAATGAGTCTAACTCACTTCATTGAAAAACGTCCTCTGGTAATTACCAGCATTTGTGACCTAGAGACGAAGACACACCACATAGAGGACCCATGTACTCACAAACTTTGTAATAGAGAGATGAGCAAGTGTGGAGGAAGAGAGGCTGCGTTGGTTGGAGAAACCAGTGTAAAGATGGAGGAGCATATCATTTGATTCATTAAAGTTAGTTTGGTGAGATGATCACGCTGTTAACTGTCTGTAACACTGTTGTGCATTAGTGTCTCCGGTGGGAGATCACTGTTGTGAGGGGACTTCAGCGCCTGCTCGGGCAAGGTTGGTTTTAATTATTTTGTGAGTAGTTTTGAGTTTTGTTGAGCTGAACTTATCATTGCTTGGTCACTAGGAAGGAGCTATGATCCCTTTGGTCGTGCTTGGTTAGGTTTCATAAAATTCCTTGAATTCGAAAATGAAAGTCAGCCTTTGCTCTGAGAATTTTATTTGATTTGGATTATTTCATTAGCCTCTGTAGCAAGTATGAAGACAGGTGTAATTGAGAGGTATTTCTAGTGATTTTGGGGGAGTTAACCATTTTGATATGGTTCTAGGTTTTAATCGAGTTGTTGAGAGAGGAGGTTTACCCAGGTTACCAGCTCGTGTGGTCAGCCCCCTGGTCTTGGGTCATTCAATGATGGCAGTACATAGAAAGTTTTCAGTAGTTTGAGACCTTGATTTATAGGCAGTGATTCATGTGTTTAGTGTTCTTCACTTGTGAGCAATTCAGGTGTAATCACTCACAGTCACCCTATTGTACTTCATTTGTTCCTGAGATTAATAAAATGGCTCGACATTTCCTCTGTGTTTATGGATGAGTTGCTTGCGTGGGTGCTGCATTATTATATGTCTGTAACATTATTTAATTTATGTTTGAGCAGTTAGTTCTAACACTTGGTGTCGTTGTCTTTCACTCTTGGGCAGTCAGAAGGGCAGTGTACCCGGATCTGGTCTGCATCTTTGAGCCCGAATGTCGTGTCCTCCCCATTCCATCTCTGGTTAGGTTCTTGTTAATTTTAGAGATAATCACAACAGGGATGTTCTGAAATTAGTGTCCCCAGACATAGGATTGACTGAAGCTGTGGAGCTATTAATTATGAGCAGGAAAAAACCATCTGTTGCTATAATAAAATGCAGAACCATGTTTGGGCTCATTAGAACAAGAGTGAACTGTTAGTGGGCAGCAGGAACAAGGCACTGTTGGGTCAGGAGCAAGGTTGATGTCAGGATGATGAGGCCAAACAGTTTAGGAGCCTCCTGATGAGTGCAGGATTCCAACAGAATATGATTAATGAGGTATTCAGGTGGGGAATTCACATTGTGGAAGCTGAGCAGAAGCGTGAGACCAGTTTCAATTCGGAGAGGTCAGTGCAGCCACCCATTTTAAAGGCGAGGTGCTACTCAGCGTGTCTCCTCATGGATGGCTTCAGGTACCTTTCCCGCTCTGTGCCCTTTTAGAAGCGTCTGGTAGGAGGCCCAACGAGCGAACACAGGACATAGATAGTGTTTTCCTACCATGATGTCAGGCCTCCACAGGCGAGTTAGGATGCTCTCACATTTGAATTTCATTAAACAACAGACAAGTGGACATGAGCCATCATGGTGCCATTGTTCTGTGATAGGTTACCATACATCTGTATGTTCCATTTGCCCTACGTTGATAACTCATCTATGAGTTAATAAGTGTAGGTAAGAAGAGATTGAACATGTTCAGCTTAACCATGTCAGGCAAGGCAATAGGTGGCATTGTTGTTGGATAGTGAAGACAGAAGGACTGGTGGTTCACATGGATGGTAACACTGGAGCATTCTCTTTAATGACGACATGTGCAATTCTGGAAGGTTGATGAAGTGATTAATGAGAGGATGGGGCTCCTTTGGTGGTGACCAGAGACTCAAGCAAAATGAGGCAGACTTCCCTTGCAGATTTCTTGAGGTTGATGGTGTCGGATCTGTCCGCAGCCCGGATAGTCTATGTGTTGTGAAGGATGGGCGAGCTGTAGGGTGGTCGGGTCTACTGGTCGCCACTCAGATGCTGATAACGAACCAAGGAGACCTGAGTCGACCCGAGGACAGCAGGGTGCCGCCGAACGGGGAGTTTCGGCCAAAGAGATGAGTTCCTCCTCCCAAAGAGAATCGAGATCGACGAGTGGACTCGTGGGCCGAGGAGAGTTGGGAAAAGCGCGTGTGTGTCGGTGAGCGGGCACCGGTCTCGTGTCTGCGCGGAAAACACCGCCTAGGTGAGTGCGTGTTAGCGAGAAGAGATGAAGGGACATTCGGGGAGAAGCGGAGAATGATGGAACGACCGGATGGATGCCGCCTCCATCGAGAGACAGTGTAAACACACCGGGGGAGGGCCTGCATTGCGAGTTCTTTCAATGTTCGTAAAAGTGAAGACGCGTCGACAACTGGCAAAGTATCAGTTTCGTTAGCGGTGAAGCGACCAAACTTCATTGATGCACAAGATGATAGCGTTAGCGGAGAAATTATACCGGCCAGAGCTTTAATGATTTTTGAGTCTTAGTCCCGAAACCGACGATGTAGTGCTTGATGTCATTCTGGAAATTGGCGATGGCGGTAGTGCGCCTGTAGTGGCCGATCAATTTTGATGGTCAACAGCCACCAGACCGCAATGTAGTGCTGATATTGGTCGTTTAAATTACTCACAGGAAAATCCTGCCGTTGAAACCTTGAAGATGGGTAGGGTAATGAGCAGAAACGTAATGAATCATAGAAGATACATACTTACCTGAAGGTTGGCCTGCAGATGGGCTGCTGCCGGAAGGGATATGGAAGTGGTTAATTTCGCAGGCGATAAGCGAACCACGTTGGCTTGATTCATCGAATGTACAGCCGTCTTTGAGCATGAAAGTGATTTTTTAAAGATATACCACCCAGGCCAGCCACGGATAGAGGATTTGAGCATATGAGCTTGACAGTGTTGGTGATCACTACCTATGACATCAAACCTGTGGATGAGGTGGAAGACCATCAAGAGTTGATGGCTCTTGGACACAGCAGTTCGAACAGTGTTGCTTCTTCTATAGTGGTAGACAGTATGAGGAATGTCCACGACAAACTCTGAACTGGAGCAAGAAGACTCTGAAAAATACCCTATACCCAGAGATGAGTAGTTCGTGGATCGTGAGAACTAAATTCTTCTCAAAATTGATTTGAATGCAGTGCCTAGAGATCGCGTGAGAGGCAGGACATTTAAATTTTGCCTTTATGTGTGTTATGAGCCTTTGAGTTTTAGTTATTCCTTTGGGTGACAAATGTAATACCTTTAGTCCTGGTCCTGTCTGCGGTCATCTAAAAGTTGTATTGGTTTCTTCGACTAAGCACGTACTCCATATCCTGACAGGACTTAGGAGGAACGTCTCCAACATACAGGCGTACTAAAATGTGGAAGAACAACGATTTTTATCCTTGAAAGCTCACAAATGTTAGTTGAGATGACAGAATGTTGTGTTTGGTCATAGTAGATGGTGAGTGAGAGTCATGAGGAAAGTTAAATACATCAGTTGGTTGGAGGCAGAAGAAAATGGAACTTGAGGGTTTAGGTGGGAGAAGTATGTACCCTAGAGATTCGTTGAGTTTTCAGGCTGTGCACCCCTTGCAGTTAAGCGAAAAGGCGATTGAGTTAGTCAAATCTGTTTTAACAAGCCTTTGATGATGAGCTCAGAGTGATAATTAGATTTACAGGTGCCCATTAAGTTCCATGACCATTTGTTTTAGGTGTGCGTGAGAGAGGATGGCGCATGTTGATGCGAGGAAAGTCACTGTCTTGGTCGAGCTCCTTCCTTTTGAAGGTTGTATCCTATCGACAAGAAGTGTTAACATCAGCCATGCCTTGGCACCAAATTAGAGCGATGTCTGTTGAGAACGAGTTTAATTATGACCACAACAATATAGGAATTTATGTGAGCGGCAGCCTAAAGGAAGCGATGATAGTCAGTGGATGCTCATAACGACATTGAGAATATTTCAAAGAATGAGAATGGCAGTAGTAGCAAATGCCTTTCACGTGAACCAGCCACGTTATCTCTTGTGAGCTTGAATACAATTCTGGGAAAGTTGGAAGACTCGACTTTTAGTTGGTACTCTAGGAGGCAGTGCATGTGAAGATGGATGAATAATTAGAAGATAGTGTGGTCGTTTGATGAGATCATCTGTGGACAATAATATTCTTGGTACATGAAAGGATCCTCAACAAGAAAAACGGTTTCAGAACTGCACAATTCTCCCAGGCCGTGGGGGGGGTTACAAAACCCTGCGAGCATTGGTTCTCCAACTGGAAGACTCGGAAGGGCGTACTCAGCACGTCGAGGTGTGATGTTGTCCAGGAGAATAAGAAGATGAGCCATCCAGGGTTGTTGTGACCATTACATTGGGAGAAATGGAGAACGTTAAATGGACTTTAGCGTCATGAGGTTGCCATGGTCACAGAAACAGGGTCCTTGTCCTTTTGTGTTAAGTTGTTAAAATGACAAGTATCTTGCCCTTTTACTTCATGTCCCCGCTTTGTTACAGCTGACCTGGATGGTCGAGCCTGTTCTTGAGAGAGGTTTCAGGCTGCATGGTCTTCCTAGGACTTCATCATCGGTGGCAAAGTTCTAACCGTTTGTAGGCGGATTTTGGCAGGGGAGCTTTTAAGACAGTGGGGGCGAGTTAATATGATACCGGATTACCACAGAATGAATGGACAGTCAGATTAACAAAGTGTTGGAGGAGCTATATAGTAACTAATGTTGGTGAGCGATGTGAACATGGTTGAGAGATGGTGCATTTGGGAGAGTATTGCTACAGCTTTCATTAACACATGTCTATTATTGTATCACCATTTATGTACATGTAGGTATATCCTTTGTCTTTTATTTGTGCAATGTAATTACGTTGCTATGAGAATACCAGGCCGGGTGGATCAAGGAGTCTGACATCCTCCGGCTCTCGAGACAATAGCTGTGAACCCATGTTTGTATCGTGGCAGGAAATTCAGTGGAAAACAGGTTGAGGCCAGGGACTTGATGCCCCTGATTCTGACCATCTTGACAGGTCGTATTTGAAAACAAAAAGAGGCTGGCTCAAGCCTCGCTTCTGAGCCATATCGGGTAATCTTGCGAGATTGGTAATTCGCGTATAGTTGAGCTACCCCGAAGCGAAGCAGAATCCTAACATTTTCCCGTATAATACTGTGTTGGTAGCAATGACAGTGAAGAAGTTACCACTATGATAGTGAAGACACTTAGTGTGTTACCATTTGAAACCATTAAGTAATGCAGGGAAAGCGTGATTATGGGCAAGGGTGATATGAGAATACTTAGTGGTGGAAAAATTTATAGACAGATACCAGGAAGCGAAAAATTTCACGACATCCATCACTTGATGCCAGACAAACAACATTGCAAGAGAGCGTAATATTCCTAATTAATGACGACTAATTGGAATAATAATGGAAATTTTATATCGTTTATAAAGTTTGTAAATAAATAAAGTACATTAAGGGCTATCACTTTAATTGAAATAAACGTCTCTAGTAATGGCGATTATGGCCTAAAGAAGGCGAGAGACTGCCATGGGGGAGAGGACCCACATACACTCTAGAAAGCTGCAATGAATGAAGTGAGCATGAAGAGAAGGGGCTGCGTTAGATTTGGAGAAACCAGCGATTATGAATGAGAGGAGCCTCCTCATTTGATTCATTCGCAGAGTTGATGATTTGATGAACGTTTGTCTTCATGAGCACGCTCATTATTTAACTGTCTGAAGCAACTGTTAGTGCATTAGTCTGCATTCGGAGGTCTACTTCTTAGCCCACAAGACTTCAGCGCTGCTCGGGCAAGATTCGTTTCAGTATTATTTTGTGGTAGTTTATTGTTTGAGTTTTAATTCACAGTGAACTTATGAGCCAAAGCCGGTCAGGAAGGAATGATCCCTTTTAGGTAGTGCTTGGTTAGGATTCCACATCGGGTCGGCCAGATTGTGGTCAGCCATACATACAAAGTTTTGGCGACTTAGAACAGCAAAGTTTTATTGTTCAATTAGCCTCTGTCACAGTGCTGAAGGCAGTGTAATTACTGAGGAAGACGAGTTCACAGTAGATTTTGGGCGTTAATGGTGATATCAGTTGAGTTTGTCGTTGTTGAAGGTTACATATTACTACAACTCATTCCGTGAGATCAGCTAAGTGTGAGTCATTCAATGATAGCAATGATAACGACGATTTTGACATTTGAACAGTTTAAAGTAATAATTTCTGTGTTTTTAGAAAGTGTTTAATAACGCATGAGAAAAATTAGTGCCATCATATAGTCACTAAACTGTCATTTGTTCTCAATTAATAAAATAATAAATATTTCTCTCTATGTTTACAGATGAGATTCTTGTGTTCTTTCACACATTATATATGTCTTCTACAACTATTATTTATTTATGATAGAAAACATTCCTAATTCTCCCATAGTGTGTTTATATTTCACTGTCTTGAACAGTCTGGGCGATAACCTCCGGATCTCGTCCTCCTTTCGAGCGAATATCAATCATGCCTCGAGTCCGTCTCTGAATTGGAAGTTGTATGAGATATTCAGTCCAATTATTTGCTATTTTCGTCATAACATATGTGACAACATCTCTCCATACTGTGAGATATAGAAAATATATAGTCTGTAATTAATTTGGTTTAATACAAATTAAAAAAATGCATGTGCCAAAATAATAACACAATGAGAGAGCGTAATGTCCCCAAGAAAGCAGGGATGCAACAGCCATGAACACAGGCAATAGTAATTATAAGTCCAAGTCATAAAACATTAGGACAATATGGGGACATAATCATGTCGTATATACGTAAATCAATACATAATAATGAGCATGAATCATATGTAAATGAGAAAACAGCCTCCCCATAAGAAATAGCTCTGAAATACTAGTATACTAAATACAAGTGGGAAGAGCGCCTGTAACGATTATAAATACCAGCACAACCTCTGGCAAAGAAATGTACAAAAAGATGTAGGGCTGTTCTCCTTTTATAAGATAATACAGAATACAGATCTGAATAATACAAACTCTTACAAGAACAGAAAGAAGTTTTAAAGAAATACACCCTATGCAGATAGGATCTAAATACAATGTTTGATACACTACAATGAAGTACAGAAGTGTAGGCTGAAGTATAATGAGTCAGTAGATCCTCAGGAATGTCCTCCCATGAAGAGATGAACAACTCCAATCTGCAAGAGGCTGCTACGGAGAAACCACAAAGTACGCCTGGTACCCTTTAAAATAACGTTCCCTGGTACAAGGTTTTCAGCAGCTAAGATTGTCAGAAATGTGGCTTAATTAGCAAGGATCTCTGAAATGCTCAGAGCTCAAAGATGTCCCAAGACAGGCTTATTCCATCTGTGAAACTGGCTGGAAAGTGGATTCTAACCTCAGCTGCTGCAATGCGACCACAATAACCTGTGACTGGTGATGAATGGATTGTAATAAGCCTGAGCACGAATGTGGAAATGAGTCACCATACTCATACAGACATCTTGAGAAAGTGGGGTTCGCTGAGAACAAGCAGTCTTTGAACAGCTTTAACAACCTGCTAAACAACAGAGGAAGCAATGGTCTAAACAAACCAATGTCAAAAATAATATTCTCGAGCATAATCCCAAATAGCTGCCATTATAAAGTGGGGGGGGGGGAAACGTGATAATCATGGCCCACTCAATTAGGTCATTCCTTCATGAGATCTGTCTCCCTCAAAGAAGCTGCGTTGTTCTCCTGGTCGTCACTCACTTCTCCTTAATAGCGTTGAGTGACTTGGTCAGTTGGCTGAATCAACATGGTCAAACTACATTCACACATGGAGGAGCTTTGTTGCTTCCTTTGCAATTATCGCCTACCTTCTGATGTGTTTGTTGCTGCTCAAAGACTTATGATGGGCCTCCCCACCACTTATTCACCTGCCTAGTGATAAAGCAACCATAATGTTCCATTTAAACGAAGGGCTGAGTTTTTGGAGATGTTACGATTCTCCCTCGTGCTTGTCCTCGAAAAGCTGTGTAAGAAAATGAGTTCACTCCCCTCCTCCTTGTGGCCTCCTCGTAAATGAGGTCCCCACCAACAAAATCATCAATAAATCACCCTCCAATGTTTCCTCCCAAGTATGCATAAATACATGGCTCCCCGTCCATGAAGTGGAAAGGTGGTAAAACATCTTCTTTATCAGTAGCCTCCTGGTAGGAAGTGACAAACAGCAGGAATGTCATTCCTAATGAGTGACTCCACCACATCTTCATCCGTCGGATAATCCTTGATTCTCGTGTCATCAAAGATCCTCCTTTGATTCATACAATAATAGGTAGGCGCATGTGAGGTGGATCTCCACCCAAGGTAGTTTCTCCTCATTCTGGTAATGTGGTGATATGACCTTGAGCTGAAAATTTCTTAGCCTCCAAGAATAGCCCAAGCTACCTGAAACAAATGTCCCTTAAGTGCCTCCTCAAAAACTCAACCTCTCCCATAGCTCTTCCACCGCTAAGAAAAAAAGTCGCAATTTGAAATCTTCATTTCCTTCTCTGTTCAACGTCATGTAGTGAGAATCATATACAGCCAGACGTCTCCAACTCATCCTAACGCTCTCCGGGTCGCTCCCCATGAACATAAGAATGTCAGCAATATATGGAAGCAAAAACCAATGGCTCGTGATACCATGACCAAGCGGAGGAGTGGATCATATTTCACATGGAACCGGTAGCGATTACCATTCACCACTGCATCGAAAACAGTAATAAATTGCTCACCCAACCACTTGTTTGTGCCGCCGTCATTCTGTGGATAAACGTAATGCAATGTGGTCGTGGTGCACGCTAAAAATCATGTCTTCCCCCACAAACCGCCCAATATTAATGATATAATCTTTGCCAGAGTGACTGGTACGTCATCATGTCATGTACAGAGAAGTATCTTTGGTGCAACATGCTGCTCATGTAAGTAAAGAAGTACAAAACATAATGTGAAAGTTATATTCTCTACCGTATACATGGCAGATATGTTAAATGGCTCCAGCGAGTCCTCCCTCACCTCCCGAAATGGGAAGTGGTGGCGACGTCCTCTCATCACCATTGAATTTAATAATCTCCATGTGCTAAAGTATATCATGTTGGATGCCTCCAAATGAACTCCTCTTAAAGAAATATACGTCAGTGTGGAAAGAAGTTCTCATGTCGTGTAGCACGTCTTATCCTTGAGCTCCTGGCTCATTCGAGACTCTGTATAGAATATATGACCATCATCACCCCTATGTCTTTGTCCATCTCCATTCGGGACGTGAATCAGCCTGGCTTTCAGATCATGGGTACTCTGCAGAGTTGAGACCTCCAATGGCAGAAAATCTCCCAGGGTGGCGTTGATGAAATGGCTCACTGTCTTCATCTTCTTCTTTGACATCCCAACAAAAGTATCCTCAAAATGTTTATTGCCATCATACGACTTCTATAAATAAAGCAATGATCTTTAGAATTGGCCTCCCTAACATATAGAAGCTCCCAATAAAAAAAGATGTAAGTCTTGTTATAGCATCATTTTCACCTCGTATGATTCATGATTGTCTCTAGCATTGACGCCGTTACAGACTTGAACATTCATAAAGCAATTAGGTAAATCCCATGGCGGGTATGCCGGTTTCTGGTGGCATACGCGAGAATTATACACTTTCAGCGTATTACAGTACATTAAATCATTAAATATATAAATTCCCTATTTTACGTTTGAGTTGATATAGTTGCTAAAATGGTTAATACCCGGCCGCAATATTAGTATTTTTAACATGATTGAAACTGCTGAAATTGTAAAAAGCCCCCTCATGTGCATGGCCTAAGGAGGAAAATTTATGAACAGTACATATGGTGATTAATTCAAAGTCACGTTTCCGGTATCTTGCTTTCTCAATTTTGAAAACTATATTCTGACGATGTCATCCATTTATATTTTTAAGTTTTGAAAATGTCTAACGAACGAAGTAGGGGGGATGGTCAGACAGTCTGTTAGAAATAGTGGAAGAGTTCAGTGATCTCCCTTTATTCATACATCATTGTCATAAAGAAGAACATCTTGTTCTGGTCTAGTATTAATATCTCTTGTATGTGAAAAATTATTATTTAGCATTATTATTAATTATATGATATTTCCACATGATTCATACGACATTTGAGATAAATATATATATATAACTAATTTATAATACGTTTCTTATGATTTAAATTGAAGGATTCTTCCGGGGGTTTGGACCTGCATGAGATCCATCAACGTAAGTTGGGGTAGTTCTACTATTGATATTATCTAGGTTTGTAGTGTGGTGTGTAGTCCATGAATAATATACTTTCGTGCGTGGGGGGTTTATTAATATAAATTATTTATAATAATGAGTCTCTGAGTCATAATGATAGCATGGAAGATAGCCTCCATCTATAAATATATTAATTCCTTCTCAAAAAATACCCCTCCCCATTTCTCGTCACATGGGGGCAACTCTCTGCCAAAGGTATCCCTCACCTTTGCAACTGTACGTGAGCGTGGTATGTACTTGGTAGTGAGTAATACCATCTGAAAAAATGTCTCCCTCCTCCTTGATCTTCAAACTCTTTGCGCTACTGGGCCTCCTCAAAGCCTTCACCTCTCTGCAGATAAGAAGTGGTAGAATCAAATAACAAGATATCCTTTTAACTCCAGATTTATTCTTATCAGGTAGAATGCCTCCATAGCAATAAGTTTATCAATATCAAAAAATAGTATACATATGAATGAGGAAACTTTCCTGCCTCTGACATAAATCGTCGCCTCTTCTTGCATTAGCTCTGCAATAAATAGGGGTGTGCTCTCCATCAGTGATGTTCGTATACTCCCTGCCTTCTCCTGTCTGTCTATCACAATGTGTTGTGATTTTGTTTATCCTCCATGTCATGAATCTTGAAATTTCTTACAATATTTCAAACATTCTCTGTTGGAGCATGTACTCCTCCTTCCTCTGCACGTAAGACCGACCTTCTCTAAGAATGGGGTGTCCATCCTTCCTCTCCCTCTTTAATGAAGTAGGAGTCCTCACTGCTCAACCAAGAGGATGTTCTTTTGGAAAAGAAGATCTCCATGCCCTCAAAAAAGTATGAGATATAGATCTTGCCTCTAACAAGGTGTTATGCAAGATGTAAGGCCTCTTCAACAATTTTCACAGAAATTGATTTGAGTTATAATTACCTTAACCCATGCAAGGAAGTTCTATTGTCTTGGTTTGTTTAGTTCCGCCAAGAATATTCTATGGGAATGTTTTCCATCAAGACCTCTGCACTAATGTCCTTAGTGGACACCATAAGATGAAATATTCCTACCGTTTCTTAATGAAAAGACTCAAATATCCTAAACACTCAGGCCTTATTAAAATCATTGTGCGGCTTTGATGAGTTCATCTTGACTTGAGTACAACTGCAAATCACGTTAATAGCTCCTCCCACCCAAGCTTTAGCTGAACGTGTTAAGTGATCCATCAAATAGATAGAGAGAAAATATATATATCATGCTCATCTTTATCTCCTCACATGGTCTTGCAAAACTCTTAGAAAGTGATATGATCTCCGACTGCCTGAGTTTGAAACTCAGCCTCTTATTCTCAGGGTTTCTCCTTGGCATTTCCTCGTTCTTTGACTCGCTCATCGTGATCTGGGCATTGAACTCTCGATTGTTATATTGAGGTGTACATGTACACCTATCATGTATCAATCTGGTTGGCTCAGATCCAAACTCCTCTGGGTCCATCTCTTCTCCGTGCCCTAAGATCTTCTTGTCACTCTATATGATTTGGAAGAAGCTTTGAAAACCTCCTCCTTACTTCTCCCATGACCGGTCTTCTCCTTCTGTACATCTCTTCTTCTCCTTCTTCTCCTTGATATAATAATGGTGAGGTCCAGGATGAGGCCAAGATTCTGCTACGATACCTGTACTATGTGTCCCAAAATGGGATGCAACAATACATGAACAAAAACTTGAAATAACAATGTAAGTCAATATAAACATTAGGGCAATATGGGACATAATAATCATGTTATGTCAACAAATCAATACATAGCAACAATAGTGCATGGAATCATAAACAATGACAAACCTCCTATAAGCAATGACTCTAGAAATTGTGCTGCTAAATAAATATTAATTTTCTATGTAGTTATATTGTTACTATAACAAAAGAATGTCACATGTAGGGCTATGCCTCCAAAGATATACCCAGTAGATCTAGGCACAATACAACTCCTAAGAACCCATAAAGTGGTTTAAAAATACACTATGAATGTTAGGTATCATTAGTGTGAAAACAAAATAGCGAGAAGGAAGCAGACAGCAAGAGAGAGACAGAGAGCAACACTGAAACAAAAAGACGGCAAAAGGCAAAAAATTAAAGAACCATCGTCATTTAAAAAATTTCGACAAAGGAGAAACAGGTAGATGAAAGAATAAAGAGATGAGAGAGGTAGAAGCGAACATAAACATTATTCCAAGCAGAACAATAAAAAACGTGAGGTGAGAATACGAGAAAATCTTGAAATGTGAAGAAACAAGCGGTAAGTATGCGTTTGCCATCTTTCTTTCCCTTCTACCTTTTCGTGCAACTGTCATGCTGCAGTGTCGAATGCGAACAAGACCATGTGTCTAAATGTGAAATGAATAGGTGAGTTGCTGTAAGTAAATGGAAAGTAAATGTTAAATCATATGAATACAACGTCTTAAGCTTTAATAAGCACTTGGTAGAATCTTGGCAGTGCTGAATACATGCTCACTATATGTGTGAAGAATTCAATCATACCGAAAAATCGAACTAAGCGATTACGTGTATAATCAAGTAGAATGCATGAATTAGCTTGCGTGTCGATGAGAAAATAAAGACTGATGAAGCTGATGTATTGATATTATTACAGGTAACTGGTAAAACAATTTATGATAGAATAATTAAAGCGCAATTACGGCTATCGTAAGAAAAAATGGCAGACGAAAGCGTAAACAACAATGAAGAAGCGGATTGTATGTCGAAAAAGTAGAGTAAATTCATATTACTAAATAGAACCATGAGCCAATGAGCGATGAGCATTAATTAATACAAAAACCGACAATATCGCGTCTTAAAAGTGGTAAGAAAAATTGTTAAAATGTATGATATATGTCTTAATCCGACAATGTGTAAGTGATTTCTGGACTCCATTGATATCATAACGATGTTAAGGTCGCACCGTCTGATAAAATTAACGATATTTGTTTAGGATACATTGATCACCGGCAATCCGGCAAACACCTCATGTCAGGAATGTGAAACCAGTTATAACCGCTGAGCCCGATTCATCAATGATTGGAGGGCTAAACTCGTCTGAATTCTTCGCGACCTTGATTGATTTTGGAGGAGGCATAATAAGACACAATAGATTGATTGAGAAACTATGATTATGTGAAGTAGGGATTATTTGTAGTGGATATAAATCAAACAAAGTTTTAATTTATAATAACTCTTAATTTGAAAGCGTAATATATATATTGATATAAAGATTAATATGACACCGGAGCCATTTTTTTATGTATAATAGAGATATATGGTTACCTGGGGTTTAATAAATGCCGGGGGAGCGAAAAACGATTTATATCTCATTCACTTAGTGAAAGTTTAAAAGGCTTTTGTTATCGTGTAGAAAGCGGAGGAGGCAATATGTGCTAATACATATTGTCATTTAAGATAAATATAATAAAGATGTAATTATGTTGGGTTCTTAAACAAGGTTGCAGTAGAATGTTTGGAAATCGTGGTAGATGGTAGCAGGCGAATACTATACATGTATTTTTATAATCATGTAAATTTCAAGGTAAAAGTTATTAAAGATATATGTAGTTTTCTCATATGGTTTCCTTTCACTTGAGCTAATTAATAATCTTCTATGTGGTTAAAGTGGCTTTCGTTTGAAAACCATTAATAAACGCATATCATTATAATGAAGATAGAAGTTTATATTCAGAAAGGCATAGCTTAACATGGAATTAATTTACAACCATAAAATAGATAATTGAAATTGCCGAATCGTGATTCATGTTCGAATACAATTTACATTGTATACGTTTTATATATGAGAAGGAAAAATAGCGAATTAAACAGAGGTAAACAGGAAGATTAAGAGTTTTGATAAATTTGCAATACCATGAGGTATACAATTCATATTGAAATATGAAGTCATCGCAGAAAGAAGGTACTGACAGGTAGCAAAAAAAGATAGAAACGGCCCAGGAGAGCAATCAGCAGAAAAAAAAAAATAAGTAAAATTATATATGTATGAAAGCAATGAGATAGAAATGGTAGGTGATTTTATATTATTTATTGGTGCATTAGTCTGGAGAAAACAAAATCCTTTGTGAAATTTAGAAATTAATATATTATTTATATTTAAAGATAAATTCTAGTAAGCTAAGGCATAAATAAAAAGCATGGTATCCATTTCTAAAATTAGAAATGTAAACCTGAAAATTTCTATAATAATATCAGAAATTATTCATAGGTGAATAGTTGAAATGAAATTGGAAAAAATAAGAAGAACAGAATAAACGTAGAAAATTGAAGAATATGAACATATATGAATTTAGACAGTAAAGAAAATGCAAACGGTGATATACGAGTAAATGTGATGTTTTCCTTTTGATAGATTGAGGAAAGTTAGACTTCTATCCAGGTTATAATAAATGAAATGTAAGGTTGTTACCCTGACAAGCTAATTGAAACCTATGGATTGGGTACTGTAGAAAATTGATAGAATTGAAACTTCCTTGCAAGGTGTAACAAGAATTGAAAGTTAGACATCTCTTAGGTTTGGGTGCCTACCCAATCAATTAGTGAAGAGATTTGAACTACTTTACATCTAACAATAATAATATGTGGTTTCTCCCTTCAATAGGTTCCACTTATATGTTGTGTATTAGTGTATATGTTCGATATAGTTTATTGATGTGAAATGCTTCTTTAACTCTCTTCATCATTGTCATTAACTCTTCCTTCTTGCTGCTTTCATATTAAGTTAATTCACATATAAATACAGTCATAATTAAGTTTAATAAATAGCGAGCTTAATGAAAAGTTTAAAATTCAGATAATTATTGGTTCTACACCCCCTCAGTTAACTGAGTTTCCTTCAGATAGGATCAAGCCAATGGTGATAATCACATACTAAAGCCAAATGCAAAGTGTATGAAAATGAAGTATAGATAAATGATCCCCTCAAGGTCTCCTCCTATGAAAGGACAGACATCGTCACAAGAAACACTACAAAAGAAACCACAATTTACTGTCATCTGCCTTAAAACATATAACCCTCTCTAAAAACTAGCTGGAAAAGTGGTTCTCATGCCTCCAACTGCCTTTCCTGCAATATGGCACAATAACTGTGGAAAACCTCAAATGAAGGAATTATGGCAACAACTGAAAAACACAGATATAGAAATGAATAACATACTCATGGCTTATATCAAGAAATTAAAGTTCACTTCAGGCTGCTGCTAAACAACAACAATGACAACCACTAATGATGAAGGCTTAATGGTCTATATGGACAATAATAAATAATCTCAAACATAATCCCAAGTAACATCCTCCTCATAGTAAATGTGACTTGTGTCCTTATTACTCAGTGGGTCATTCCTTCTTTCGAGATCCCATCTCCCTCCAAAGCGTATTATTCTCTAGTGCTAATCTCCTCCTCTTTTAGCTGTCAGTTGACTTGAGTGATTGAAGTTGAATCAACATGGAAGTCCAAACACGGTCACACATGGAGGGCTTTGTTGGCTGCTGGTCCTCCTTTACGCCGTGTTTTGTTAATTTGCTGCTTCTCTGGGCCTCCCACCCTTATTCACCTACTGGTGATAAAACAACTATAATATTCATTTCGCTTCGAGCTAAGTTTGAGATGTTCAGGCGACCAATAAAATGGTGTCAACTTTCCTGATAATTAGGTGTATGGAGCTGAGTCACTCACCAACCATCACCATTGGTCTGCCATCCTTTCCTCGATAATGTGCCAATACAAATGCCTGGGGTTGGACACATCATGAAGGTTGCCACAACGTGGTGTGCTCACTCATGCATGATCCTGCAATAAGAGTTGCACATGTCTGCCAAATAACTCCAGAAACAAAACAAGTGATGGGAATAAACACCTATGGTGGTGTGCATCTTCTTCTGGTTTAGCAGACACAAATTAAATCCTACTGATGGTTGGAGTGTCGTCGTATCCTGGGGTGAGCTCTGTGTCCTCGCGCTTAAACGCCGGTGTCCCCGAGACAGGTTCCAGGCCATCGTGCTGGATGATGTATAAAATGGAATGTCCGTGTGGGTCCCAGCGGATGCCATCAGAATAATAAACTCTAAATGTTCATCCCCATTCAGTCCTAATTGATACAAAAGGTATTACCGTGTCTGTTCATAAGTCTCCTTGGAGGGCAGCCTCCAATATAGTTGTGCAGCTTTCATGTGCCCTGCGTGTAAAATGTCCATATCCTAAACAGGATTATGCTGTCTTTGTGTCACTGTGCCATTGGATGCCATCGTATATTTGATGTACCGTCATCAGATGTTGTGTCCTCATAATCATTGTACTATACTCCCCATTATTACTCGATGCAGTGGTCATCATTGAACAACTTGTCTTTTGTCAAACGACTACTTGTCTCCGGCCATCTCTCTTTAATATAATCGTGCATACTTCTTAACGTTGCTGCGGGATGTTGGGCATGAAATGATTAGAATAACCGTCTGAGGTATGAGTTAGGTAAAATGTGTTTCTTCTGCATGTACGTTTATGCTTTCTCGTCGTGATCAGTTTTAACCGTAAGTGATTGGCCAGTTTATCTCCTCATTAACGACTTATGAGTTGAAAACGCTTGCAAATTGAATCCATAGTCTCTATTTAAAAACATGGTCATTCTCCGATAGTACAATTTATGAAAGAAACATATATGTAACTATATTAATAAATTTTCAGTGGCAGCACGATTAATGGGCATTAATTGTTTACCCTTTGAGGGGGTTTTACAATACATGATTATCTTCTGGTCATATGATTTGTGATACAAACGAAGCGGTGACCTTTGGTTCTTAGGTCTGAACTTACCCTGTCGTTCTCGCGTGGTATGGAAGGCTATTTAGAAGACATGATTGATTGTTGATCAAATCTGGCTTGATTTTAATCCTCTGTGATACATTTGTAGATCTATGGTTGTTTTGACTTAAGCTCGGTTGTGTTGGACGTTGTTGTTGAAAACGCCTTTGTTTCGTAAGTTTAATTTATGGTCTCTGTGGGTTTGATGTGAAGGTATAAAACATCTGTTTTGCGATTATATTTGTTAATAGTTGTATTTTAGTTTTTACCGTTTATTTTGGGTATTAGGTTTTGTTTGTTGCGGATCTATACCTCTTACTCCGCATGTATTCTCTTTGTTATGCACAAATTGGAGTCTCGACAAATGACAGGAAAAAGAGATTTGCTACGTGTCTATCTTTGTCCTTTATTGCAATCCTGAAAATCATGTTGAAAAAATAAATAGTTGTCGTCTAAATATGAAAAATCGTATTCGTATGTGTTTGTATTTAGATTTTTATAAGTTTTGTCATTGTTTGTGTAGAAATGTGTATACTTGACTCTGAAAAAGCAATTTAAAAATAAAAAATCCACATATATTTCATACAATCTAATGGGATATACACTATCTCGCATTTATGAGGAGTTGGTTCTGAGAATAAGTCTTAGTTCAAATCCTTCACAAACTATTTTTGTAAAAAATTTTGTTCCGAAAAGTACGAATTTTAAGCCACGCTGATAAGTTCAACTACATCTAAACTCAGTTTCAAAAGGCATTCAAAAAAAAAAAAAAAAAAGAAAAAATATTTCGCTGTACAATAATGAGTCATACTATCATAGTGAATTGATTATAGACAAGAGTCTTGGTTCAAGTCTCCTTCTCAAGCTATTTTTGTAAGGGTTTTTGTTCAAGCTAATTTTTTAATCTTTACCACTTCATCCGTTCATGTTCTTGACATCTAACTCGATTTCAAAACAACTTATTATCAGGCAATTTTGAGCAGATTTTTAAGCAAGCCTAATTTGCTACGAGATCTTTAAAATTAGATGAATTGGTTTAACTTTTCTCCAAATTCAGTTAAAAAAATGGAAGGTGTGTTCTTTTGTTCTTAGCAACTCGTTATTTAATGCTTCTCCTTCAGTAAATATATAAAATTAAAACTTCTCGATATTACGAGACAATAATAACCAAGTGATGGTAAAAATTTTAAAGTAGGAAAAATAAACAAGATAAACGAGGGTGGTAAAACGTCATGCTCAAAATCTTGATTTATATCTTAAACATTGACACCCTATACATGGAAAATAAAAAGCTGTTTTAGTGATTCAAATCGTCAGACCCATAATCTTGAAGTAGGTTACTTGCTTTGGACTATCATTATCTCATTAATTTTGTCCAAGTTACAAGATATAATTCTTTTAATTGAATCAAAAGGATGATGGTGTCATCTGTTACGTTCTTATAATAATACCATATATGTTGTTCTTACCACCTGTTCCCTTTAAACCATCATTTTTCTTGAACCACCTACAAGAATCCTCTTTGATATGCAACTAGGTTCTTTGTTGATAAAGAAAAATTGCCTTGGTCTTGTCTTCAGAAGCAGCTACAAGCCTTATGATAACAACAACTCTCTCAAAAAGATCCAAAAACATGTCTAAAATATGAATATCGACAAGCAAAAGGCTAAAGTTGAACTACAAGCAAAAAATCAAATCATAAATAACAAAACAATCAAAACAAGGGAAGGGCGAATAGACATTAGCACATGATAAAGGATAATATCAGAATTAAATGTTTTAGAAGATACCATTGACGACAATGACTGTTTTAATGATTGCGACACTCTTCACCTTCATTTCGAACGTGGCCCTTTAGCAATGGTTATCAAACATAAAATCACAGTTGTGCATTAAATATTATCGCTAACTTCTTCTCATATAAAGTAGCTGAATTGATTAATAAACCCTTTACGGCTAAAATAACGTCCGTGTTTCTTCTTTAAATAATTGTAACACCAAACATGTTGTGTTGAGTGATAGATCTCTTAGTGTTATAGGATGGAACCATTGTTCGATAGTAGTTGGTTATTAATGTACCTAATAATGAACATAACTTGTCATACAACCTTCTATATCTATTGTGAGATATTCCATTGGAGTGAAGAAAATAGTAGAGTTATCATATATGATCATTGCCATCAGACTCAGTCTAAACATATTTAGCTCTTTAAGCATTGCTTATGATTCTAGGTTGTGTAAGTTGACATTTTGGGTCATCATCTCTTCCCTCTCATTTTATTGCTCATAAATGATGGGTGAACAAACTTTAGCATAGTGGTTGGTCATAAAACTGTAACCTCTTCCAAACTCTATGTAAGGAAAATGTGGGTAATGAGCCTTCACTATGGTGTCATAGCTGAATGTTCATTTATAGGATGTGCTGGAAAACATCATCGAGATATTTACAAACAAACGTGCCTCCTTGGCAACAGTATACATAGCTTATTGCAATTAAGTTTATAGTCCTTTATACTGTTTACTGCTTTCTGGGTTGCAAAACACTTCTTAACTTTCGTTGATGTGTTTCAAGACATAGGTATGTTCTTAAAACAAAATTAATTTCTTATATTCTTGTTGACACAAAGACCTTTGTTGAAAGCAATGCGGACGTCAAATTCATCGTTCAAGATGGAATGATATTAGAAGAATAATAATTAACAACAAATTGTCCTTCTACATAACTGAGAACGCAAACGTTTAATTGCAACATCATTCCATATACTCCACAACAAATGAATAATAGCTGAAAGGAAGAATCACACCTTAAAAGTGACTGGTGTATGCTTCGTCTAAGACTTGAATATGGTTGCAGGCAGAAGCCATTGGCCAGCCATTATAGTAATCGCACTCTACTAGGTTTTAAAGAATATAACTCGGAAAGCTTGAGGCTCAATCCAAACCAGCCTTAAAGTGCTGGTGTTTTGGAAATGATGTAGGCCCCTGTTAGAGATAAAAACACCAAAACGCAAAGACACAAGAGTATTATATTTTATTGGAATGTGAATATCAAAGATATGAACTGCTAGCAAAATCCAAAAATATAATCGTGAAAGATGTAGGTTTGGTGAAAATAACTGTGACCTGGTTCGGTGGGTATGGCACCTTTAACAGGCACAGTTAAACATATGTCTGCCACCTCTATATATATATTCTATTTTTAATAACCATTCTTCTAGTTGGATAGTGACAAGATAAAAATACTCACCTCCAACTCGTGGTGGCTATGTCTCCATGGCTAAGATGGGTCCATCTCTTTCAGGGATACTGACAAATTCTCTTGAGTGACCACAATCGACAATGTACAGAGTTCTCGAGTTGAAACCTCTTCAGCAGTAAACAAATTGAAAGAATTTAAGTCAAAAACCTTTGAAAAAGTCTCCCGGTCATCAGATTGGGGATGGCTTCTCATCAGAAAAATATGATTCCTGTTAATAGGCTCATGCTTGGGATGTACTTGTTCTCTTCAAAGAAGAAAACTTATCTGAGATGGATGGGTTTACAGGCTGGGGTTGGACCAGATGGAAAATTAGATGAACCTGAGCTGATATGACATTGCTTTAAAGGTTTCCTGAAGTTAGAGGCAGTAAATATGTTCACATTCTTCTACACCCTGTTACCCAAAATAGTTATGTCCTTGTTCTTTCCTTCTTTGCTCCTTTAAGTAAATCACATCTAGGATAGATCTCATTAAATCTTCCTTCTTGTGGAGGAATTTCATGAAGAAATCACATAGAACAACCCAACATTTATCTAATAATCGACCTTGTTTACATGCCAGAGTATATCTGTAGTCTCAAACAACTCATAAACAAGTGACCACCCAAATGGATAATTTCTCTTCAGATAGTAGCTTCTTTGGGTGGGTACGACAGCTTGTCTGCACTAAGAAATTGGGTGATTCCTTCATAAATGTGATTTAGCCTGTGTTGATGATATAGTGTGTGGTAATGAGTCAAACCATATAAACCCTTGGTCTGTCCTCAAAAAATAAGTTTGAAATTAATAGGACTTGGGTATGCATTCATTCTTGGTCTTCAAGTCTTCGTGCAGGCATTACCTCTCTGGTCCGTATGCTGTAATCTTCACCACTGCTGCATGTGTTTGTAAACTGTCTCCTTTGATCTGAGTCCCAGCTTTCGGTCAGTATACTACCCACGGTTAGTGCTGCCTTCACCATCAACATTGATAACTTTAATAACCATGGTCGACCTTTCCATACATATTGGTCTTGTAAGCTGGATTGTACGCAACTATGAAAGGTCATGAAAGCAGCTAAAGAATATACATTCATATTGGGAAGCATCGTTCAATTAGAGATTATTATGACAAGATCATCTATGTTGATTAGTTTCTGATGCAGTTAGTACCGTGAAACTGATGATCAATCATACAGATATGTATTCACTCTTAGTTGAGACTATTATGATCTTGTAAACTCATGCATATCATACTATTAGTGAAGCGGTATGCATTAATTATTAGTTAAATAACAAGAAGCCATGTGGCTTAAGTTGAATCAATAATTTAAGTCTTCATCAACAACATCCAACCTACACTTTGGTTTGATAATTAAAGTTCATTCGATTATATAAAGATCCGATTCAGCAGCAGTATGAAGCATTGAACTCCCCTTTAAGCTGGAAAACTCGTTAATGATGGTGTTCTTGAAGTGCAATATTATTCGACTTAATGATCCAGTAATGAAATATCTTTATGAAAGCTCACAACAATTTGCAAACTTGAGTCGTATGATTGAAAGTTTTATAAGAGGATGATAATGCCTCCTTCCTTCTCCTAATGTAATACTTTTTACATAGGCTCTTCAATCATCTAATTGTTCTTAAGAAGTATGTTAGGATATTTCAACACATAAAAATGACTCCTTTGTGTCTGCTTGTAAATCCTTCAATCCTATCAAGATTGTTCTTAAGAGATGTTAAGAGATGAAACACCTTAAAAAAATGATTAAAATAATGGGTCAATGTGAAGTTGAGTAGAAGTGTGTTCTTCCAGCCTTTGCATTCAACATATAATCGGGTGCGGTTGTGGTAGTCGACAGTTATATCTCTTTCATGTATGTAACCTTGATACATGTACCCCGTTGATCCCGTGATCTCCTATTTAAAGAGCATAGGAGGGTCATTTATCACAATGGCCATTTAACCAAAACTTATATATGTTTTCTTTTATATTAATAAATTTCTGGTGGCTTGTGTGTTGTTTGTATTTATTCCCTCTTTGAGTTTAATATAATAATTATATTATTATGTGGTTATATGCAAATAGTGACAGTTATGATCTCGGGGAGCTACACGTGGGGTCTAACACTCGTGTTGGGTCTTCGGGGTGGGTATGTAAGCGGTGCATGTACATGTGTGGATATATTAGATAATACATGCTAGGTACTGTCTGTCTGCGTCCTTCCTGCATGTATTCCATCCACATGCGTGTGCCACCACTGATGTCGCTTCCCTCCATTGTGTGGGCTGTCTCCCCATCACATGCAAAGACTTGACTGACTGGCTCCCTCCATGCCAATGAGGAATAACACTGTAACCTATCTCAGTGAAAGCAATGTCAATATGTAATAAGAGAAACTGTCTCATGTGCCATACAGTGGCATATGTGTGAAATTATATAAATACGGGATCATACATAATTCAATGGTATTCTTCTAGTGATATATGGTATTATTAATTTAATGCTATACCATTTATTAATTATTGTAACCTTCCTAAATAGCTGGAAAAAATGCAGGCATGAGCAAGCAAACCATAATTTATGTGTGTGTACAGACTAATAATACAGAAAAATAAATAAAGGAAAGGCACAGTACATAAATATGAGAATTTATATTATTATGTGGCCATGTTCTAAATACAATCCTGCAGATGCAACACGTGATGCGATTTGAAATGTGGCAGAGGGTGGTGGTTACCTCACTATGCGAAATATACAGTTGATCCCTTGCAGATAAGTGCCCTTGGTAACTGTGTGAGTCCCAACATAAATATCTCATTGATGTCACCCATACATGAATCGATTTGTTGCTAGAACCGATTCTACCTCCCAGTCTCTGCACAACTTAGGATTATGATAGGTTCTTAACAAATTACAGTTATCTTGTACCTCAGCGCGCCTGGTCTGTCGGCCTCGCGCTCTAAGCTGAATCAGTGAATCCTCATGCCTTCTGGTGATGATTCTCAACAAAAAAATATTTGTCTTGAATACTATCTGTACCCTCTGTGCAAATCATAGGTAAATGTTTCTCTTAAGAAGCTGCTCCTTCGAGGTCGGTCTCCTTGAGTCCTTTATGTGTTTTCATGACCATTCAATCCATGTATAATTTGTTCTTGTCAAACTTTCGCAAGCCGGATCCTGTCTCCATCTGCTCTGAAGTGAAGCCATCTGCTCCTAATGAGAACGTGTGTAAAATGAGATTTGAAAAAATCACTTTCTCCTCCAGCAGCAACGATCGCCTGGCCTCACCAGCAGTTTTCAGGTCGGTGGATCACGGCTGTCATGGTCAGATGTCCCAGTCACAAGCTGAGCAACGACATTACATCCCCTTCCCCATCGGGATCATCCGGGCATAACAAAGCCACATCTTCTGTTTTAAATTCATTCGCCACAATAAGGACAGGCAATACAAAATCTCTGGCAGTGTTCTTGACCTAACAAGAGACTATGTGATCATGACTGTCAAGGATGTCTCTCCTTTATATCGGACAGTATTCTTAAGAAGTTTATTCGGATCCTAAGTACCAAACACATTTACCATGAATGTGTGAGGTCATCATACAAGAAGGCATTAGAGAGAGGTTACTTTTAAGTGCTTGGTACTATGTGTTCCATAATAAATATATAAACAAAATTAAAATCCTTTTAAATTTAAAAAGTACATGTAAATGTTTGGAGGAAAAAGCATGTTTTAATTGTATTTTTTGGCTTTTACTCCTTCTAGGTTCACCTCCATTTCAAGTGTGCACACTTGTTGGATCTTTTAAAATTAAGTGCTAATAGACGTGATATCATTATGCATACTTTTGAAGACACAATGATAGAAATTGAATACATTCATGTTGGCTGCATTTCTAATATACCTTATTTCGTGTGGGTGTTATAAAAATGTGCATAATGGTACTCGTTGGATGTATTGGGTGGTTACATCAACATGGGTGTCTACATTTAATTGAAGTGGTTATGTGACAATAAACCCAAAATACAATTAAAAAATAGTTTTAATTTTCCTCGAAATTTAACTCTTATTTTGATATTTATTATTTTCATGGGAGGCCATGAGCTAAGTTTCTCTCTAATGAATTGGATCATTTTCCTTCAAATTACGTAGTTGGAGAGAACCTCCAACTAAGTCTTAGTCTCTAAGACCATGAGATGCCATCTCAACAAACAATGGCAATGTGTCTTTCCTCACCGTTATGACACTAAGACAACTTAAACATCATTTGGAGCTAATGCTGGTCTGTTGCCTGATTTCTTTCTTTCCGGATCTGGAAAAATGTTGAATTCCTCGACAAGGTCCCTTCGAAGAAATTCCCTTTATGTCACTCCTTTCTTTCTTCGACACCACAACAACTGCCAGGAAAATTGCATCTACGCTGCGTGAAAACTCTCGGTGGCTCCTGCTCGGCCGTCTCGACCGGGGTCCTGCCTCTGCGTGGCTCGCAGGAGGGAACGACATAAATCTACAACCCGCCCAACTAAAGGCGCATCTTCTTTGAGATTCATCTGTATTGTTGCTAATTTAGCCTTCCTTTCCAACGTCGGATATATTTCATTTTCACTCCCGTGCGCGGTAACGAAAAATCTGAATCTAATCTTCTTGAAATCTGCGCAACAATCTCGGTTTACCGCTGTGTGTGTCGTCGCAATAATCGCTAGGGGGGATATTATTCCAACACGGCAAACTCAGCAGAGATGAATGGGAGGCGTTTCGGATGTTCTTATCTGGTGAGATACGGAGGCTGCAGCCCTTTCGGACTACCGTCACAAAATGTGGAGTTAAGACACCAGTGATACCATAAGACAGAATATTCGAAGATAAGAAAAATAACGATGTGCAAACATGCGATAACTTGAGATGAATGCATAGCAATATCGAAATATGGAAAATGAAGCATTTGTTGTCTTTGAGGAAATATGTTGAACTACCAATGATGATCGATGATGGCACCTAGACTTGCTGAAAGTGATGAAAAATACTCTTAGAGAATAATCAAAATGGTGCTCTGGTGCCGTCCCAACTGGCTGTGGTGTGGTGCAACTGTACAACTGAAGGTAAATGATAGGTTGTGGTACATTCTCACCAAGATGTTGAAAATCTGGAGGTCACCTCTGTCACCAGGTAGCCGAGCGACAGAAACTATGTACGAAATGTTAGAAAATCACTCCACATCTGAAGTTGCAACATCCTCAGGCTCACCAGCAGCAGACACAGACAGAAACAACGAAATGCCGGCCTCAGCTCCCATAATCCTCCAGCAGACAGGGTTCGGATCGCCACTCGATCTCCTGACTCAAGGCACGAAATAATCAGACTCCCAGAATAGGACAGGTGCTCCCTCTCGGACGCGCCGGTCTGAATGCACGACTTCGCAAGAAAACCAAACACCAATCCTCCTGGGCAGTCATTGAGAACTTCTTGCTGAGCAGCAGGTCCCAGGGCAGAGATGAGATCCTTGATCGAGGACACTCGATGTTAAACGATGGTGGGGCAGACTCAGCAAGCCAGTGTTCGAAGTCAAAGTGTTCGGCTCAAATCGCTCCCGAATGATGAATGGCTCCTCCTTTCTCTTTATAACGTTGACTCTCTCCAAAGCCCTGAGCCATCTCTGATATATAACCTCCTCTTCCATGCTCCTCTCTTTCTTTGATCCTCCTGGGTATCCTTAGGCCCTCTCCTCTCATTGGTCATGTGCCCCTTGGCTCCTTAAAGTTACAGCAGCATGTACTACTGGTCGTTATTACAGTGAGTTATATCCTTTACTCACTTTTATTCTCATCAAACTATAGAAGGCAATTGACAAAATCAAGTATTCCAATTAGCCATTGTAATTAGAATATTATGAATCTCCAGGAAAATGTTGCTTAATCACAGACAGTAGTGATGGATATACAAAATTTTTTCTCACTCTCCCATTGGCATCCTCATTGACAGAATTACTGCACCTCCACCTAAAGAGTTAGGGCTGTCTGTACTCCGTGGTGCCTCTCCACAGTATCAATATGTGTCACCATTTGCAACACCAAAATGCCCTCATCAGCCATTAGGTGTGCTCTTTCATCACTGTCCTGCGCTGATGCCTTCTTGAACATGACAGCAATGAATTATAAATCTTGGTCGAGCGGCTCCCAACTCTGTCTGGCACACTGATCTGTTATATCTGTCCCGACCATAGCGAGACATTTCTCGGCTCCTGTCGGACGCGGCGGCGGGCGCGGGTGGCAATCGTGGTGAATAGGTCCCCCTGCCTCCAGGTTGTCTCCCCGGCCTCTTGGTATGGAAAGCACGTGGGGTTTCGTTGTGTGCATATTGTCCGCCCGAGCTGGGAGGAATAATACGCTCTCTTGGATCCAATCATAATCGCGGGAACATATATATAAACATCACGTTATGAACGAAGAATGATATCCATACAAAGTGTAAATGGAGACATGCAATGGTTTCGTGTGTGTGCGCGCGTGTACGGGATGGGCGCGGACCGTATCGTGCGCGCGGTATAGTTACGCAAGCCAGCACTCCCCGTGTAATTAATATCTTCGTACGTACGTACGTACGTGGGTGATAATGCATTTCGGTCGGCTCCCATTTATAATCGCTCTGTAATCCATGTGGCCGTCTGTCATGATAGTTCTTAAGACCATGTGGCACGAACTATATACACAGAAAAAAGTGACTCGTCCCTGTCTTTGCTATGTAGTGTGCGGATATGAGAGAAAAAATCGCCATACTGGCAGGTGGTCAACGACGACAAAGATGCAATCTGCCCTGCAGGGCAATATGATAGTCGCCCGAAATACTCTCCCCATTTCCCTCAGGAATGGGAAAGTGCTGTGTCTGGGGTTAAAACCATCCTCCTTGTTCCTTTGTGAACATCACACTCCTGTCATCGGGTACGTCACTCATGAGGCCCCTTCCCATGAGACCTCTCTGTTGACATGGGTTTGGTAAACCCCTGTTAGCCGCGGCCAAGTAGTGAGTGTGTATTTCGTGTCTTTGTTGAGTTGAGATCCTGGTCGAGTCATCCTGTGGTAGATAGTCTCCTTCGACACACGTGCTTGTATTAGCCACTGTCATCAAGACCTCACCATGCAAATCTGTCTTAGGTACTCCTAAGTTGAGCCTCTTAGTTACGTGACCAGCTCATAAGAGACAACGTGTGTTCTCACTGAAGAAGGCATACTGTACCATGTTCTTGCCTTGACATAACAAGCTAATGAAATTAATACTGGATGTTACTGATCCCTTCTGTGTCTCTTTCATGTTGTTGCAGCAAAGAAAAGACACAGTGTTACTGATGAATATACACGAACACTGTTACCTACTGAAGCCTGTAGGATGCTTGTTACATACATATTAATAACATCTGTATGTAGTATATAGATAAACCTCTGTGTGAAGAGCTTCGCTCTCAAAACTATGGAGTGACATAAAGTAAATAACCACGTCCTGTGCCTTCACACTCCAAAAACCGTGGCCTCACATAAAATCTGACAATACAAAACAACTTTGGCGGTATATTATACATGAGCTGCTAAAACTGGCTGTTCTCCATTAACTGAATGCCGCCAAATGTAAGGTACGTGGTACATTGGCTCATGTGTGAGCATAATAAGTACAGTAACAGCCAATCACGAGGTTCTGTCACGTTCCTGACTTGACTGTCTGATAGCCTAATCTTCTCGTGGACTCACTCCCGTCCACCCCTGATATATTAAGTACAACGTATCGTCGACCCAACTCACACCAGAAACTTAACGCCATGCCGCTCTCAAAATACACATCTGCCTCAATATCTTTGGGAATGCTCTCCCAAATCTCGCTATATTAAAGATATCATCGAAGAACCTGGCTTCTTCCTGGTATTAGAGAATGTGAATTCATGTAAAATTAAGATATGCTGAGCATTGGTTATGACATCACCAAGCTGCAAAGTGCTTATAGTATGACACGAAAGCGATCTTAAGAATATCCTATTATATGAAATTTGATGATTACCCAGTCTCAAATCAATCTTTGAAGCTTGGGTTCTCTCAACTCATCCATCCTATATTGATCCTGGTATGAGTACTGTGTTCTTGGGGGGTGTGATTATGATGAAACCTCTTGGTCAATACATCCTACAGTGTCGTCCTTCTTCGCCACCAACACGGAAGAAACAAAAGGGACTACGTGCTTTCAATGGGATATTGCCCAGAACGACGCTCTCGATGGCAGCAGTCTGTCTCGATAGACGCCGGGATGCCTGTAGGGGGTAATCCTGCCTGTATGCCACTCAAGCCTCAATGGTGTGCTCGGGCACGGTCGATAGCACAATGAATCTCCCCCCCGACGCGCGCGTCGACGGATGGGTGTGTCTGCAAATTTCGTTTGCCTGTCGGGTCCCTTCCCTTTCGTGCATGTAGCTCCCCGCCCGCTCGTCTCCTTACCGGGCGCCCGTGGGCGGCGGTGGCGGAACCCCGTGTGCACGTGTGTGTCTCCCTCGTGTGTGTGCGCTCCCACTCCGTCTCGGGGCCTTCGTGTGTGGGCGGGCGCTGTCTCGTGTGTGTGAGCACCCCTGTGTGTGTGTTGGTGTCTGAATATTGAGCACGAAAAAGTGAGTGGTGTGTGAGTGCCCATCGTCCGGCACGTAACTGGAACCTAGCAGGCACATCATGGTGGTCTGGGACCAGGCGAGAATCCAGCGAGCTCTCGGTCTTCTGTAACTCTAAAACAAGCAATACACGTGGTGAGTTGCATGGTTGCACGTGTCTGACAAAACCCAGTATCCCTTTAAACCCACATCACGCCTTTCTCCCCCCGTCTTGACACTTGATGTCCGCGCCGAGCCTCCTGCCGTCTTCTTATTGCTGGTAGTTATAAACCGCACTGTGGTGGTGGGAGTGGGTAGCAAGGATCTGCCGATGCATGGTATCCTCCCGTGTCCGTATATATTCTCTTCCCCATGCTCTGGGAGGGCCTCCCAATAAAGTATTAACATGCAGTGACACGTCATAAATCGTGCTGGCTGCGATGGTGTTCCTTCTTCTTCGGCTCCCTCACAAACGTGTCGTCTGTTTGTTGGTCACGGATTCCCCGCACGGTGAGTCTCCGTCGCTACCGCTGGTGGGCTCGTGCGAGGATGGTCGTGGGGTCTTGGGTAAGGCACATGCCTTCGTCCGGGTCTCGTATCCGCGGAGGTGGTGATGGTGCGACTGGACACGGCGCGTGTCTGCTGGCCCTCCATAACGAAACATGTTAGATCATCGCGTTCTGGGACGAATCACAACACCATCAGCAAAACCTCGGAAGTCACCATTAATAATATACGGGCTCATTCATTTTGAACCTCGTGGGCTCAACAAAGTCGTTTCCGGATCCCCAGGTCAGGCTCTCTGTCAATCACATCTTGGTGAGTAGCTGCGGTGATGTGGAATATTGGTGTGACCATCATGGGTCCTGGGTCTCTCTTAGGCCTCTGTCCAGTGTCTTCACCTTGGTATTTCTCATCACTGTGCTCCAGACATTTGAAGCAGATATCAAACTTCTCCCCAAGACTGCAAGCTGATGAGAGCAACCAGCAAGCCAAGTTGATCTGCCAGTTATGCGGTGGTGTCTCATCATGATAATGCTTCAGGTGCCCTCTGTGTTGTTCATGAGTCCTACTGTCTGCAGGGCTGGAGCAAGTGCGACAGTGTCTGAACTCATGAGCTGATACTCACAAAATAATCACCCTGTGTGACTGTCTCTGTTTGGGCTCCTGCTTCTGTGTATCTAAAAGTAGGCATGGTAAGACGTATGGGGTGCATGTATTTATTTTCGTGCTTTCTGTGTGAGTGGCCATCAGCAAACAATGGTGAAGACAGCACGTCCTCACAATCTGACACGCCCGTTTCTGACATGCTCACGTGATGAATCTCTGCCCCATGCGCGAGCCACCTGCGGATCACCGCAGCAATCCCGAGTGCCTCCCTAGCTGTTTTGCATCATTGTGTCTGCATGCTCCCCTTCTGTCACCAGAGCTCCTCTTATTCTGGCATTCATCAGGGCTCCTCCCTCTGTGTCTATAGACAGTCCCCTCCTGCGTGGTGTTCTCCAACCTACGCTGTGTCTCCCTGGCCTTCTTTATAAGTAACAAATGAACTTCTCCCCGGTGTCATCGTTCTTCAAGCTCCCTGGTGAGCAAGACATGCTCTGACCAACATGTCTCCCTTTCAGGGGATATTCTCATTATAAAAATAACGAATGGGCCAGAGCGTTTCTAGGATATTTCACCCTCTGAAAGGGTGAGTCTGAGCTCACCTAATACCCTTTCAGGACTACGTCTAAGTATGAAAAGACACAATTAATTTATAAGAACTAGATAACGAAGATAAAGAACAATAATGCAAGCATGCAATAATAGATAAAATGTATATATTATGGAAATATAGAGAGAGAACTCTTTAAACCATTTATTGTCTTTGAAAATATATTATTTATTGGTGGGTGGGTATTCTTTTCGACTTATAAATAAGTGAAATATATAAAATATCAATGCTTGCTCTCGACCGATCTAAAGGTAGGAAAGCTGTGTTAATAGGCACTAACAAGGTAAATGATGATTTATAGTTGTTCCCCTCCGGGACGGGCACAATCGGAATCACACTCCTCACAATTAATAAACCGAAATGTGTCGAGCCAGCCGGCCCTTCAAAATACTTATAACGAAATTATTATTATGGACTCCTGCCTTCGTGCAGATAGAAACACGGGCGCTCGGAAACTCCACCAAAATCGCAAGGAAAGTGCATCTTATAATCTCTCAATTTAAAACCACCACCAGAAACTCCAATCAAACTCTCTAGAATCGTTGTGTCTCCCTCTCGTGCCTGGTCTGAATGCAAACTCATAGCGACCCAAAACACCAATCCCTCTGTAAGTAGTGATGAAACATACCGGCAATACTCTCGAAATTACAAGGCTAAGGTGAGATCTCAATCGGAGACATAAATGCACTAAACGATCAGCACAGACAGAATAAACAACGGTAACAGAGAGTGATGGTAAATAAATACATAAAGTGAATGATACGATGAAGGCTCTTGCGGCATTTAATATCTCAGGCACAAGGCAATCATATCAACGACATTCTTGTGTGTCACCTCTGCATCTGCTGCCAGTCCCTCTGGTACGTGGGCCCCTCTCACATGGTCCTTGGCCCCTAATTTCCTTTAAGTTGTGATGTGCTGCTAAAGGTGACTTTGTTTAGTGAGTTATATCCCCTTTATACCTTTTGTTTATAAATGACCTTTGTAGAAGGCAAAATTGAGCAAAATCAAGTATTCCAATTAGCCATTGCTAATTAGGAATATTCTGATAATCATTTACAAGTGGTTAAAATAATTGATGATAACCTATTTAGCTGACCTACTTAATTAGAAATATGATTAGGAAAAGAAACTTATGAGAAATCATCCCACACTGAGACTTTCTTATTTTTGATAAGTCCCCATAAAACCCAGTAAGGAAGCAGGCATAACAAATGCAGTTTTTATTATTAAGTATTAACAATTTATGAATACATCTCTGAATTCCTCAAGGTTATTAGGTTCTGAAATGCGGCAGAAATAATTGTAGAATACCTCACAATCCATGGGCATCTGAGTTGATCGTCCCTTGAAGAAGTTACTTGAAAGGTCTCTAGTAACCCTCAGCCAGTCAACAATGCCAGAGCGTATGTCACTCTAAGCTTAGCATGCCACCCAATGAAGAGTGAGTGTCCGGAATCACAGATCACCATTGCCTCCTGCAATTCTGCCACAAGCCAGCTTGGTGGTTCGACAATAATCTCGAAATAGCAATATATGCAAAAATAGCTTCCTAGAAGTATTTCTTTCATTATTTGAGATCTCTTGTTGTCTCTTTGAGTATGCTCTCTTGCCTCTCCCATTTTGGTTCTCCGGTGAGAAAATCTTGCTCTAGATGTTATCTCTGGCCTCACTTCATTAGATGCCAGAATCTTATCTTCGGCCACGAACATTGTAAATGAAGGTGATCTCAGGTGCTCATGTGTCTTCCAAAATGACCTTTGAACTTCCTTTAAAGTCTTCTCCGTTGAAAATGTTAAACCAATATTAGATCTCTAATCATTATTTAAATTATATTAGACTTAGTCTTCGTTTACCCTAAATGCTACACTGTTGTTTGATAATTCACTTCATTATTTAATTTCCTAACACGTCGTTTTCTGTTGATTCAGGTTCTTCAAACCTCTCGTGCCTAAGCCTCCTCCTAAAATTTGGGCTTCAAGCCTTCCGAATATCGTCAACCCGGTGAATCCACCACATTCATGCAAGACAACTCGCCAGAAAATCTATATACATACCATCTGTCCTGATGTTGTCTGAGACTCTGATGAAATTTAAGTGTGTGTACCCAAGCGATGAATCCATCCTGCTGACTACTACCATCCGCTGCACTCTATGATGTGATGATCACTAGATCTGTGATGTCAGCCTGGTCCTCTTGTAATCCTTGGTGTATGCTTAAAATGTGGAAATAGATGTGGCTGACCACCCTGGCATGCTCCGTCAGTGCGAGCTTCGTGCCTCCTTTATATAATCAGAGAGGTCGAATGTACAATCCTTATTGAAGGAAATGATAGCGTTAATTATTCATAAGTCGGCTCATGTCCATCAGTAGGCACTATTTCTTCATCCCATGGTATGTCCTGAACCATTCTACCTCCCTCAATGTCGTGAGAAATTAGTACAATGTTATGGTCTCATTGATGTTGTACAAAGCAAACAATCATGCAGAAACCAGCGATGGTGCTCTATGTTGCCCCGTCAATGTCTGGCCAGCCAAATGATGGTTCCACATCCTCCTGCGTCATGAGTCAACATGAGCATAGCTGCTCCTCCATAGAACAACCTAACACCAGACAACTGTCACCGGTCGCTGGGTGACTTCGTCCGATAACTCTGACATGAATATGATGCCTCGTACCTGTTAACTAATCATCAGGCTCTGGTGAAAGATGCTCGGCACCTCGTAACCTGTGGTGCCTTTGCTATACTGGTACTCTCTATCACAATCGAATACCTCGTGATGGATAACATCTCCATCAGGTGTATATCAGTTGTCTCATACGACCGGCCCCTTCTTCACTCTTCTTGCGCGTAATCCTCCTCATCATCCCATGCATAATTCAACAGGTTATGATTCCTCAATTGCTACCAATAACTCCACATCGGTTTATGATCATGTCTTGCCATCTTGATAATTATCCATAGTACGGAAGGCGTAGTGAATTTATTCTGTAATTGAAAATCTGATTAATTAGTATGAATGGTAGCTGTCAAATCTCATTGTTCGCGATTATAATGGAAGAAACATCTTAGCAAGTTATTAACGTATTCTTTCAGTAAGTCCTTTTTCTGCCCTTGCTCTTTTGATCAATTAATAAATGTGGTTAAATGGAATCGATGATTATCCAAACATTAGATGCCGAGTACTGTATTTTTATGGAGTGCAATGAGGTTATTAAGTTTCCTCATCCTAGCAGTACTCATTAGGCTAAAACACTTGTGTAGGATAAATGAGTTTAAACTCTTGTTTCTCATTTGGACTCTGTATGTATTATGTGTCTTGATTTATCATCTCTTCCTTCTTTCCATCTGTCACCTTTGTCCTCATGGATTTTACGCTCTAAATCCATATTCAATCATTCCCTTACTATAGTTTGGTAATTCAGAGTGCTGTGTTGTTGTTGTGTGTTCTTATCCTCCCCTGTCAAACTCCTCCTGTCATGGTTCTATAGCACAACATGCAATTCCGACTTCCTTTGATTCGATGCTATCACCATGCTTGACCACCTCTTCATTCTTCCCCGCCCCTCTCCACATCCTATTAGGTAGGCTATTCACCTCCTTGTCCTCTAACTAAACTGTTCATTATTCTAAAGAGGTTTGAATTATGTCGATCAATTCGACAAGAATGAACCTTACGCATACTTGAGCTCAATGGCTTGCAATTAGCGCAATCGAACTGCTCGTTGCTCATTGTAAAATTGGATGTTATTCAAGCAGCGAAGCTGATTGAAAAAGAGATTTCGATTAGACTTACAGTAGAACAAATATTCTGTGGAAAATGGGTCCTGAACGCCAAATAACACTTGTACTAAGCGAAACCAGGTATGCAAACTATGATTGTATGTTGATGGGAACAAAAACAATGCATTAGAAAGTCTTTGGTTGAAAGATAAGCCATGAATAAATATTTCATGCATCAGTAGCGAAATAGTAAGTCAACAAGGACAACAAAGATTTTAGTGTTTTCCAGAAATTTAGCAAACACAGATTTCACAATAGTGAAAGATAATAAACCAGAGGCGTAACTAAGTAGTGGACTCCACTGAGCAGATAAACGTGTCGTAGTTAATTAATATTAGTTGTATATTCATAGTGTATTTTCTCAGACATCTGAGATAATTGTATAACTTTATTTCATGAAAGTTATTATTGATCTGAACTGATTATGGTTAAATACTTTAATTTTGGAACCTAAGTCTTCAAAACTTGATCATGCTAATATGCTTCTAGTCGATTTCTCTATTCATTGAGTCTAGTATGGCTCGTCTTTTAATTATTCCTAACTTTTACATAATTCAGAGTTTGCTAGAGGACAGTGCTGGTCGGCAAAACTGATATGTCAGTGATACAACTATCATTCTTCCCATGAACACAATCTCGTTTCATCCTTTCCCATGAAATAAATCTAAACATATATATATATATATATATATATATCGTCCTGTAATCATATGATTGAATGAAAAATCGACGTTGAAAATTACGGGAACTAAGTCGCCACATCTGAGACAGAGAGCTGATTGCCAATGATGGTTTTCTCCTGATGTGAGCAATTGCAAGACAATCCGTCTCCGGCCAATCAGACAATCTGAGACCCAAAGGATGTCTCCTCTTACCGTGCCAGATTTCCAGAACCGGAAGACTCCTTCAGTTCTGATTTCCTGACATAAGCGGTCGTTTCCTTTCTCTCCAAAACATCCCCCTTCTCTCCATGTCTCTCCCCTTCGCTAATCTCCTTCTTGCCTATTACTTCCCCAGGAATTCTTGTCCTTATTAGTAGTGATGTTATATGTAATTGTAATTAGTATACTTTTCATCCTTATTTGGATAGAATACACTTTAAACTTAATCTTCCTCCATATAACCTCTGAGGCCTTATCCCATCCTTAATGTTGACATTAAATGTTTTATAATTAATTGATCTATGTATTAGTAAGTTATAGATAACCATTGTGGAGAATTAGTTTATACATTAATCTTAATTATAGAATATGGGACTTTGTTTAAGTATTTTAATATTAATTTTAAATACTTGCATGTCCCTTTATAACTGTTATATGTTTTCTTACTATTATTCCTTTATAAGTTAAACTTAATATAAATACGAAATCTTAAATATTAAGTCATAACTATGAAATGTAATGTTAGTATAGGTACTAGTCGATGTGTCGTCTGTGAGTGTAGCTATAAATGCCTTGTCATTTTAGATAATATAAATTGTGTATAACTTAGGTAGGTCATTACATACTTCCTCCTTTCAAGCTTAAGTCCAGTTCAATAGTTATATAATACTTTGTCAATGTTAGTTTCAGGATGATAGGGTGATGAGCAAAAAACTTGTAAATTTTGATTGGAATTTTAGGTAGACAGTATGTGTCATAATTGGTGTGCTTTGTCTCATTGAATCTCAACTATTCAAATCATCTGTCCTTTCTAATCTTGCTCCATCTGTCCATCCTCCTCTGAGAATATACATGTGGTTTATTGAGTCATTCCTTAGACCTTAAGTGTCAATGTGGTGCGATAAAACTGACAATATAGCAAACATCCCGACGAGTCATCATCACCGATGCAGAAGCGTAGGCTACGGTCCTCCACTGGCTCAGGTATTGGTCATGAACAGGCAACCGCTGCCTCAGTGGACTTCCCGGTCAAGCACCTGTCGTAGGATCTCGAAGTCTCAGCTGGTCTTGGGGGGGGGGGGGGGGTCTATCATCACGTAGGTGTGTTGGGTGTATCTCTGCGGAAATGAACGGAGTGTGCACGTACAGGCAAGCGAGTATATAGATAGATAGGAACCAGAATATGGAGACAATGTAAAGTGGAACACTAAATACGTTTGTTGTGTACGGGGAAACATGTATGTAGGTACAAAAAGATAAATAAATGAGTGCACACAATGCTGAACGGTGGAGTCCCTCTCGAGAATAAAGAAATGGTGGGCGGTGAGTCTCGTGGCTAAGCTCTTGTGTGTACAACACCAGTATGTGGAGACTGGTGATCCCTCACTGAATGAACTAGCTGGAAGGCTGTTTGATCCTCAGCCTCGGGACAGGCAATCGTGGAAAGCAAATGCTCCTGCCTCCACGAAAATCTCGCCAAAATAAACTCTGGAGCCATTGTGTCTCCCCGGGGGGGTGGGCGCGAGAAACTAAACCATTTGAGAAAAAGGGCTGAATCTCTGTGAAAATATCGGATGAAATAGCAATCCTCCTCAGGGTGGAAAAACGTGAAACCAACACCACCCAGACAGCTGCTCAACAAGGCTGCGTCCTCCCCAGCAATTGAGTCCTCCTCCTAGGTAACGCGGTCCTCAAAAGACAGCTCCTCTGCCAAAACGTCCACCCAACCAGCTGCGTCTGGCTGGACAGAAGAAATACCAGGCGGGCACTGCAGAGTCCCAGACCAGGGTGAGATCTCGGCCAGGAACCTTTCGGTCGCACTAAACAGTCTTCTGAGCCAGGTAAACAACAGCGTGCTGGTAGACAGTCTGGCTCTCAATGTCAAATATCATATCAAACAAATACCAAATAGAGTGAAAACCCCACCTTATATAATGCTAGCTCCCTCCAAAAACCCTAACTGCGTCCTTCACCCTCCTTGACCTGCGCAGTCACCCTTGGGTCAGCGTGAGGCTCCTCATGTGCGTGTGGACCCCCAAGGCCACCCCTTTAAGTTACAACGTCCATCAACTAGGTAAGCACTTTATTTTATTAAAGTGAGATGCCCCCCCTTATTCTCACTTTATTTATTATTTTTAGCTAAAGCGGCAAAATTATACAAAAATGAAATATTCCAATTAGCAATGCTAATTAGGAATATTACAGTCTCCCCCGGCAGAACGTTGCTTGTCCTTAAGCAACTGAAGTGATGGATGCTGCAAGATCCTCTCATCCTCCCAAGTGGCATCCTCATCCGGCAAGTTCTTCCATCTCACCAAGAACTCCCTGATCTTCCTGCTCCGCAGCTGCCTCTCCCTAGTGTCAATAATGGCCTCCGGCTGTAAAACCAGATGCCCCTCATCATCTGTAGGTGGTAGCTCCTCGGTGACTGTCACATGCTGGCCCAGTGCCTTTTTCAGGCATGATACATGAAAGATGTTATGAATCTTGCTGCCTTGGGGCAGCTCCAACTCATACGCAACCTGCCCGATCCTGCGTATCACCCTGTATGGCCCATAAAAACGGGGCTTCAGCTTCTCCACCCCCTTCTGCTTGAGCGAAGACTGTCGGTATGGCTGTAGCCGTAGGTAGACCAAGTCTCCTACCTCAAAGTGTCTCTCCACCCGACCCTTATCAGCATACAACTTCTGCTGATTCTGTGCTATGGCTATGTTGTCCTTGAGAGCTCGGAGGATATCTTGGCTCTCTTGGATCCATAACTTGGCTCTCGGAGCCCTGCTAACACCAAACATCATGTCCACAAAAGATAAGGAATGATATCCATATAAAGCATAGAAGACATACCAATAGACATATGATGCGTTGTGTTGTAGCAGTACTCGCCCAAATGCAGCCACTTCAGCCATGCCCTCTGCTGTCCACTGACGTAGTTACGCAAGTAGCCCTCCAGCCACTTGTTAACTATCTATGTCTGCCCGTCCGCCTAGGGGTGATAACTAGTGCTCGGTGTCAACTCGGTCCCCACTAATCGGAAGAGCTCCTGCCAGAATCCGCCCATGAAGCGGCTGTCCCTGTCACTGACGATGGTCTTGGGTAGACCATGTAATCTGAAAATCTCCCTGAAGAACAGCTCAGCCACCTGTGCTGCTGTGTGATGTGCGGATATGGCGAAAAAATGGGCATACTTCGTCAGCCGGTCAACGACTACGAAGATGCAATCCTTGCCCTGCACCGTGGGCAACCCCGTGATGAAGTCCATCGATATGCTCTCCCACTTCCCCTCCGGAATGGGAAGAGGCTACAACAACCCTGCAGGATGGCTCATCTCTCCCTTGTTTCGCTGGCAAACGTCGCACTCCCTGACATGCTGGAGTACGTCCTCCTTGAGGCCCTTCCATGAGAACCTCTCCCGAATAGCCTTGTATGTCTTGGTGAACCCCTGATGGCCCGCCAATGGTGAATCATGTGAAGCCTGGAGTATCTTCTTCTTGAGCTGAGACCCCTCAGTCAAGAAGATCCTGTCCCTGTAATAGATGATCTCATCGACCACCCTGTACCTGTCATCTGCTACCTGCCCATCCAGAACCTCGCATGCAAACCTGTCCTTGGAGTATCAGCATGTGATCGAGCCCTCCAATCGCGTCCAAACTCACTGAGTGATAATGTGCTCAGGTCTCGAAAGGGCATCATCTCTGCGTTATTCTTCCCGCTGACATCCCATTGTGCGTAGTCATGAACTGGATCTTGTGAATCCACTTCGTGCCTCTCCACCTGGCCAGCCCTGCTCCGAGAAAAGTACCTCGGTGTTATGATCTGTCCTCACCACAGACACCTTTTAGTCACTGGTGGCCAATGCATGCATGATGGCCGGCATCTCATATCGTATATAGGATACAACTCTAAATTGTGGAAGGAGCTTCCGGCTCTACTCAAAAGCAATCGGATAGCCGTCCTGTCAAGCTGCCAATCCCCTCTCCGGATGCATCACACTCTAGGACAAAGGGCTGCGTAAAATCTGGCAACGCTAATACAGGACAACTGCTCATCACCTCCTTGAGCTTGTCAAAAGCTCGCTGTGCCGTGTCCGACCAATTGAATGCCCCCTTCCTCGTCAAATCTGTGAGAGGTGCAGCAAGCTGAGAGAAGCCTTTGACGAACTTCCTGTAGTATGTGCAAATGCCAATGAATCCTCGAAGCTCCGTCACATTCCGCGGCTCTGGCCAATCTCTGATGGCCCTGATCTTCTCCTCGTGGACTCTCACCCTGTCCACTCCTATAATGTGTCCCAGATACAACATCTTTGTCAACCCGAACTCACACTTGGAGAGCTTGGCATAGAACTGCTGCTCCTCCAAGATGTGCAAGACTGTCTCAATATGCTGGAGGTGCTCCTCCCAAGTCCTGCTGTATATAAGTATGTCATCAAAGAAAACCAGCACAAACTTTCTCAGATGACCCCTGAAAATGTGGTTCATGCAAGACTGGAAGGTAGCAGGTGCATTGGTCAGCCCAAATGGCATGACCAGAAACTCAAAGTGCCCATAGTGACACCTGAAAGCGGTCTTGGGAATGCCCTGTTCCCTCACGCGTATCTGGTGGTACCCGGATCTCAAGTCAATCTTCGAGAAGAACTGTGCTCCTCTCAACTCATCCATCAGCTCATCGATCCTGGGGATGGGGTACCTGTTCTTCAGGGTCTTCTTATTCAGAGCCCTGTAGTCAATGCACATGCGCAATGTGTCGTCCTTCTTCTTCACCAGCACTACAGAAGAAGCGAAAGGACTCGTGCTGGGCCGAATGTGACCAAGGGCCAGCAACTCCTGGATAGCCCGCTCTATCTCGTCCCGATAGGCCTTGGGATGCCTATATGGTGTGGTAATCACGGCCTGTATCCCCTGCTCAAGCTCTATCGTGTGCTCAAACCCCCGATCCGGTGGCTGCCCTGGTGGAATATTCCCGAAAACCACTGCATACCTGTCGAGAATAGACTGGAGATCAGGATGCACTGCCTGCCCTGTATCCACTGCCTCTGAAGCCCGCAACTCTACCGCCCACTCTATATCTCCCTTGCGGAAGGTCGCCTCCATGCTGTGTGCTGACACCGTCTGAGGTGGGTATGTGTGCTGCCCCTGTATCTTCTCATGCCTCCCCGTCTTGGGATCATCCCACTCCATCTCTAGGGCCTTCCAATCTGTCGTGACCTTCCCTAGAGTAATAAGCCACTGAACACCCAATATCAGGTTGGTGTCCGGAATGTCCACCACAAAGAAGTGATTTGTCAATGTATAAGTGCCCATCGTCACTGATAACTCCGGAACATATCGAGCACATGCCATGGTCTGATCTCCTGGGACCAAGACGGAAAACCCATCAAAGCCCTTTGTCTGTATGCCTCTCCGCTCAACCATCTGGGCATCAATAAAATTGTGGGTGGCCCCACTATCAACTAAGACTGAAACCCGCTGTCCGCGCACTGTCCCTCGTACGCGCAGTGTCAAGTACTTGGGAACTCCCCGCAATGCGGCTAGAGCTCCCCCAGTGGGTGCAAACGATGCCCCACCTGCTGCGGGTGGTGGAGGTGGTGGTAAGGTACTCTGCGCTGCATAACAATCTCCTGCCTCCACATCATCCCCATCATCCTCTTCTCCACTGCTCTCGGAGAAGACCTCTATGAAATGTGCCTTCCTTGCCGCACACCTGTGTCCCGGTGCCCATGGCTTCTGGCAAGTGAAGCACAACCGCTTCCTCCTCAGCTCTCTCCTGGCCTCATCATCAAACTGCCCTCGTCCAGGATTCGCCTTGGGAGGCGGAGCCCTCGTGTCCTTACCCTTAGGCTGGAAAGCCTGTCTCTGGGGATAAGGTGGCCGAGTCCGGGGTAAGACATCCTGTAAGTCCCGAGTCCTACTGATGGCATCCTGAAGGGTAGCCGGTTTGTTCGACCGGACTAGGCCACGAAGTGGCTCTGACAGCCCCTCCACAAACATGTAGACCATCCGAGCTGCAGATAAATCAAGTACCATCACTGAAACCCTCAAGAAGTCTGAAATGTATGTCTCTGCACTCCCAGTCTGTTTGAGCTTGGTCAGCTCAACAAAATGCTGCTCCGGATCCCTCCTGTCAAAGCGCTCTACCACCCTCCGGGTAAACTCGGCATATGTCGTCACTGTGGAATGCCCGAGTGTCGCCATCCCATGGAACCACCAATCCTGGGCCTCACCATCCAGATGCAATGTTGCCACCTTAATGTCCTCTGACTGCGACATCTGGTTAAGCTGGAAATAGATGTCCAGCTTCTCCACCCAGGACTTTGCCGAACTGTTTGATGAGCCATCAAACGTGGGCAAATGGAATCTGCTAGCTGCGCGGTGGTCATCACAGTGATGCCTGTGCCCCTGGTGATGATCACGGGATCTAATGCCATACTGGACCTTGAGATACTTGCTGAAGGTGAGAGAATCCATGAATGCCTGTCCGAAAGCCTGATACTCTGCAAAAATACCTGCCATCCGAGTCGGATCCATCTCTCGCTGCGCTGCTGACCCTGCGTCCTCTGCCAGGAAGGTAGGCATGGTGGGTCGCGTGGGTGCTGGAATATCCCTCCGTGCACCTCCTTGTACTCCTGCCCCTGTGTCCTCTGGCAAGAATGTGGGCATAGTGGATCGCGTGGGTGCCTGAGTCGTCACAATGGGAATAGCATCATGCACTGGTACGTGGTGAGACATACTCGATCCCTCACCGACCTGGAAAACCCTAGGGGTTCTTTCTGTCCTACCTCTACGGTCGTGAGCCTCTGTGATATCTCCTGCACGTGATGGAGGAGTGCATCCAGTTTCCTCTCTGCGTCTGCCATCGGGTCCCGCTGCTTTGTGCCCCTCATAGGCTGTTCCGCCTCTGAATCTGTCTCAGGTGGCTCCTGATCAGAATCACTTCCCCCGAAGGGAAACTTCCACCTACCCTCAACGCCTCTGCGTCTCCTCCGATCGATGTAGGGATTATCCCTGGGCGTCATAGACTGCTAGCACCACAGGCTGAGCCAGAACTATGCTCTGATACCACTATAATATCCCTTATGAGAAATAGACAGTAATACACAGAAATACAAACAAACAGATATATAGAACAAAATGCCGGAACCAGAATATGGAACAAATACACATAAAATTCCAGAACACTAAGCCATTTTATTAATCTGAGAATACATGTATATGAATACAAAGATAATCAGAATGAGTGCACCTATCCTTGCCCTAGGCAAGTGGAGTCCCTCTCAGAATAAGAAATGGCTGCAATAGAGACTGCGTCCTAGCTGGCTGGAGAAACTGCCGTAGAAAACTGCTGCTGCAATGTACTGGAACTAGGGGCTGATCCCCTCACCTGAATGAGCTGAAAACTGGAAGGCTAGTTGATCTCAACCCTCCGGACAAAACCCAGAAATCGTGAAGCAAATGCTCCACCTCCGAAAATCCGCCAAATAAATCCCCTCCAGAGAAAACGCTGTCTCTCCCAGGAACAGCGCAGAAGCCCAAGAAAACGCTGGGAAAAAGGGGTTGAATCCTCCTGCAAAACCTCCGGATGAAATAGAAATCTCCTCAAGGCTGGAAAACGCTGAAACCACTGCCAAATAACCACCCAACAAAGCTGCTCAACAAAGACTGCGTCCTCCCCAACAGAAACTGCGTCCTCTCTCCTAGACTGCGCAGTCACTCAAAAGGGCAGCTCCTCTGCAAAACTTCCACCAGAAAACCACTGCAAATCACCAACTGGAACTGAAGGAAAAACCTTGCTCGAGCAGGCACTCGAAGTCCCCCGGAGCCAAGGGTGAGATCTCCGACCGGAGACACTCAGTTCGCATTAAACAGTGCTGCAGACCGACTAAACAACCGGCGTGCTGAAGTAGACAGAAGTCTAGCTCTCAATATCAATATCATATCAACTATACCAAATAGAGTGAAAACCCCATCTTATATAATGCTAGCTCCCTCCAAAAACCCTAACTGCGTCCTTCACCCTCCTTGACCTGCGCAGTCACCCTTGGGTCAGCGTGAGGCCTCCTCATGTGCGTGTGGACCCCCAAGGCCACCCCTTTAAGTTACAACGTCCATCAACTAGGTAAGCACTTTATTTTATTAAAGTGAGATGCCCCCCCTTATTCTCACTTTATTTATTATTTTTAGCTAAAGCGGCAAAATTATACAAAAATGAAATATTCCAATTAGCAATGCTAATTAGGAATATTACATTCGGTAATCTTATTTCTGCAAGGTAATCATTGGTACACAATCTGCAATGTAAACACTCGTACACATATTACAGCATATGCATTTATATTGTTCATAACAAATTGTTACCCATATAACAATATCTAAATATTCAAAATACATTGATATTAATGATATTGATCCTAGAACTTATATAACATACTTGGTTTTAAATTTCTTGTCCACATAGGTATCAATATGTCCAATAAAATTTCTTATTTCAGATACTGCTTTTGTTTAGTTCATACATGTTCTATCTATGACGCATTTGTTTTAACCATTTTCAATCTGTATACTACTATGTTTCACTTTTATATTTAAAATGTAGTTACTCTTCTATTTCCTTTCCTTCAATCATATTTGAGATGTAATGAAATGAATCGATATATAGTTTCATCTATAAAGTTTAATCTATGATTTCATATGGTTGCAATGTTAATTTAAATGACATACTGCATATCGGTATCCATGCACCAGCATATATCACTAGAGTGAAGTAGCATTCTATCTTTATGGGTATCCATGTACCAGCAAAGTAAAACTCATCTTTACGAAATGTTTCAAAATAAATTTTCAAGTATCAAAATAGAGCAGTCATAAACATAAGAAGTTTTCAGTTCTCAAATTTTTTTAGCATAAGCTAGGGTAATTCTGGTAGAAAGTCTCAGCGTCCTCCCAAGTCGCTGATCTAGGATTATATTTGTCCCACTGGACTTTAACTTGGTCTATCCAGCGGTTCCTGAGCTGTTGAACTCTACGTTCCAGAATACGTAATGGTTCGACCGTTAGGGTTCCCTCGTCTGATACCTGCAGTTCCTTCCATTGAAGGTCATGAGATTTACAGCAATATAATGTCATAAGGCAGATACATGAAATACATTATGAATTTTGTGCAGGTGTGGTGGCAGTGCAAGACGATAAGCGACAGGTCCAAATTTTCCCAGGACTTCAAACGGTCCTATAAACCGGGGGGATAATTTTGTCCCCTTCCCAAACCGAATGGTGCTTTTATTTGGTCTGATGCGAATGAAAACCTGATCTCCCACTACATAGCTTCTATCTGTCCTGTGAGCGTTAGCATAACTTTTCTGTCTATCCTGAGCCTCTTTCAGTCCTTTCCTAATCAGTTTTACCTGATCCTCCATCTCTTGGATCAATTTTGGCCTGACGATTACTCGGTCTTCTAACCTGTCCCAACTCAACGGCGTTCTGCAGGGTCTTTCGTATAATGCTTCAAATGGCGGCATCCCGATTGAATTGTGATAGCTATTTTTGTAAGCAAATTCCACCAAGGGTAAGTACTTTTCCCAGTGCGACTGTTGGTCCATAACATACATCCTTAGCATATCCTCAAGTACTTGCTTTACCCTTTCTGTCTGTCCATCGGTCTCAGGATGATATACCGTACTCAAATTTAACTAAGTTCCCAAGGTCGATTGCATACAATTCCAGAACCTTGATGTGAACCGAGGATCTCTGTCGGATATGATTTTCTTAGGTACTCCATGGAATCTGATAATTTCATTTATGAATACCCGAGCTACATCAACTACTTCATAAGTATCTCTTACTGGGATAAAATGGGCACTTTTTGTTAATCTATCCACCACAACCAGAATGGCATTATGCTTTTGTTGCGTAAGAGGCAGCCCAATGATAAAATCCATAGAAATTATCTCCCATTTGGTCATAGGGATGTCATGAGGTTGTAAGAGACCTGCTGGGTGACGGTGATCAGCTTTGACCTGCTGACATTCAAGACACCTAGCGACAAATTGGACAATGTCATTTTTCATGCCTGACCAGAAGAAGAGTCTCTTAGTGTCAGCATACATCTTCTTTACCCCAGGATGTGCACAATATACTGCTCGGTGTGCTTCCTTCAAGATGGTGTTTCGGAGATCTCCACTGTCTGGTATATACATCCTTCCGTGAAACCGTAGAATTCCGTCCTCTTCCACATCATACCCTTCGAACTTAGGTTCTTTCGAGTGGTTGCCTTCGAGCCCCGACCTTACTTTTAAGTACCAACTATCTCTTACAAGATGTTCAAGCACTTGATTTCTCAAGTTCACCCGGATAGGTATGAGGGAGAAGATTCGAGGTCTTCTACTTAAAGTATCTGCTACCACATTCTCCTTCCCTTTTATATATGAAATTGCAAAATCATATTCGCTTAGGAGTTCACTCCATCGTCTTTGTCTTGCATTCAAATCTCTCTGGGTGAATAAATACTGCAAACTTTGGTGATCACTTTTAAGCACAAAGTTTCTCCCCACCAAGTAATGTCTCCACATCTTTAAAGCTAAGACCACCGCGACTAACTCCAAATCATGCGTAGCATAAAGTTCTTCATGAGTTTTCAATTTCCTCGAAGCGTATGCTATTACGCCTCCTTCCTGCATTAAAACTGCACCTAACCCTTGCTTAGATGCGTCGGTACATACAGTAAAATCTTTATCCATATCCGGCACTCACAAAATCGGTGCACTAATCAATAATCGCTTAAGCTCAGAAAAAGCTTTATCACATTCCTCAGCCCATTCATACTTAACACCCTTGCGCTGAAGGTTTGTGATTGGCTTTGCAATTTTGGAGAATCCCTCCACAAACCTTCGGTAGTAACCTGCTAAACCCATAAAACTACGCACTTCATGTGCATTTTTAGGTATCAGCCACTCCTTGATTGTATTTACCTTTTCAGGATCTACGGAGATTCCTTCGCCAGATATGATATGACCTAAGTAATGGATTTCCTTCTGAAAGAAAGCGCATTTGGATAATTTTCCATATAACTTGTGCTCTCTGAGACAAGATAACACTATCCGAAGATGCTCTTCATGCTCCTTCTCATTCTTAGAGTAAATGAGAATATCGTCCAGGAAAACTTGTACAAATTTGTCGAGATATTTGCGGAGAACGCTATTCATAAGGTTCATGAAGACTGCAGGTGCATTGGTCAACCCAAATGGCACCACAATAAATTCATAATGCCCGAAGCGAGTTGGGAATGCAGTCTTAGAAACATCGCTCTCGCTAATCCTGAGTTGATGATAACCCGATCGCAGATCGATCTTTGAAAATACTGTAGCTCCTTTCATTTGATCGAAAAGGTCGTCAATGCGAGGCATTGGATACCTATTCTTTACCGTGGCCCGGTTCAAATCTCGATAGTCCACACATAGTCGTAATGAACCATCTTTCTTCTTGACAAAGATTACAGGAGAACCCTATGGTGAAACACTGGGTCGAATGTGCCCTACATCTAACAGTTCTTTCAGCTGTATTTGCAGTTCTTGAAGTTCCGGGGCAATCATTCGGTAAGGAGTTTTAGATATAGGTTCCGTACCAGGTTTCAATTCAATGGTGAGATCTAGCTCCCTCCGAGGAGGCAGTCCAGGTAATTCCTTTGGAAAAACATCTGGAAATTCTGATAGAATCGGATATTGATCTAAGGAAGGCCCTTTTTCTTTTCTTACCTCTTGAACGGCATATACTTGACAACCCTTTCTTAAGCACCGTTTCATTTGCATGGCCGAGATGAAACGCAAAGATACTTTTCTCTTAATACCTTGAATTTGGATTGTCTCTCCCACATCATTTAAGAAAAGTATTGTTTTCCCAGAACAATCTACCCATGCTCGATGAGACTCTAACCAATCCATTCCTATCACCAAGTTGTAAGTTCCTAGGGCCGTGACATATATTTTTAGTTCGGTCAAACAGACTCCTAGATCAACTTTGCAATCTTCCACACTTAATTCTACCGATTGAAGGACCCCTGAAGCCATTTCTACTTGTCTAAAATCGTCCTGTTTGCAGGTTGCCAACCCACATTTATTTAATGCATAAGAAGAAATAAAACTATCAGTAGCTCCAGTGTCAAATAAGATTTTGAGTTTTATCCCATTGATTGTCCCTGAAGATTCCACTACAATGGATTGATGTGCTGCTTGGTTGTTGTTGACGACAGCATGGATTCTATGATTGCTTTGGGCATCGGATGATGGTTCTTTTCTTGTTCGCTGAGAGTTCTCCGGACAATCCCGTCGAAGATGAGGTCCTCCACATCCCCAACAGTCCACTCGGGTTGGGCCTTTTTCCTTTGACTGAGAAATCCCCGACCAAGAACTCTGTCCCCTGGTGTTGCTTCCTCTCCCATTCCTTCCTCGATTACCAGTTCCTCGAGACCTCCACGCACTGACGTTTGAGGACCTGGAAGCTATTGCGTTTATGGTCCTGGGAGCTCCTGCCCCCGCTCCTCTTGGGGTGAACCTGTTACCATAAGGAGGTGGTCTCGAGTTATTTCCTTGGAAGAAATTTCGGGGAGTCTTTCCTGTAAATCCCTGCGGTATTGATTCAGCTGGCCTGAAGTCCCTTTTAATCCCCAGATGTTCTTCTGCATAACGAGCACATTCAACTGCCTCTGCTATCGTCGGTGGCTTCCACATTCTTACCATGGCTCTGATCTGAGGATTTAACCCAAATACGAAACGCTCGGCCTGGCGTTCATCCGTGTCTAGATAAGGAACATATTTCACAAGTTCCATGAATTTTATCTCGTATTCTTCCACGGTCTTACCCCCTTGGGTTAGGGTATGGAAGGCTCCAGCTTGCTGCTCTTGAAAGAAAGGCGGTAAGTATTTCGCACGGAATCGGTCCACAAACAACTCCCAAGGAACGGTATCTGAAGTGAGATGCAGCTGTTTTTCTATATTCCCCCACCAAATCAGAGCATTCCCTCTGAGTTGGAATACAACGATCTTTGTTTTAGACGTTGAAGAATATTCTCTTAATGCGAAGCACCTGATCATCCCTTCCAACCATGCTTCGGCATGTTCTCCAGCTCGTCCTCCAGATAATTCTGGGAGTTTAATCTTTTGCAGTTCCCGTGAAATATCTTCTTTGTGAGGTTTGTCATCAAAATCCTTCGGCCTTTCTGAATGTCTTTCTTCTGACTGACGTCGCTCCTCCTTGTTCCTGGTCAACTGCGACCCTTTCAAAGTTTCCATAATGGCCTCTAAAGAGCTCATCACAGTAGTGAGATCGAGTGGAGCAACAGGTGCCGACGGCGATCTTGCTGGTGGTGAAGGCGATGGTGAAGGTGGAGGTGGCGGCACTGCATTTCGTTGGCGTTGCCGCCTTTGGTACGTGTTCAACATGGTAATAAATTTTTTTTTTCTTTCCTGAAATACATAAATAAATTCATGAGGAGTGGATAAATTTTCAGACTGACAAAATATAATTTACGTAAGATTAGAGCTGGCATACGGGTATAGTTCTTTTGCTATTTTACCTGCAAGCAGGTCTTACTGGTACTGAGGTCAAGGAGGGTGGCAACGCGACCTCCTTGTCCTATGCAGGGTAATGTATGCTTACTAAATCTAGAGTGGAATGCAAGGTTTTTCATCGATCACAGTGTTAGTTTATAAACTTGTCTAGAATGTTTTATTCCCTGATGCAGTGATAGAAGGGATTTAATGATTTCAGCTACTTAAGACTAAAAACTAATATTGGAATATTAATTTTCTTCACCCTTGACTCTCCCTATTTGACAAGTTTAATAAATCGACACAAAATCCCGCCTATTTCAACCTGCTATCAGAACTTACCGTAATGTTTTCATGTAAGCCATTGTTAAATCCCCGATTTCAAAACTTTGATGATTATGAATTATATAATGTGCCAATGACTCACATATGCCAACGATTCATATGGAATTTAAATCCCAATGAACCTTAATCCAGTGGGGTACGACACCTCTGTGCATGCGTTTGTTTCGGTGCCAGAATCTCCCATACGTACGATAGCCACGAGTGTAGTCGGTGATCAGCTAGTGTAGTCGGTCACCAGCTATCGGGTCCTTACAGCGGTATGACTTATAAGGATTGCATGCACACAGCAATACATTTTCCACTTAATCAAATGATCTCCTGGACTGCACTAAGTAACAATAGCTCACTAATCGTATATGAAGGGGGATCCCTTGGGGTAGTGAGGACGAGGCTGAACCATTGCCACCAGAAAAGCATACAAGATCGTCCTGGAAACAGAGAACACCAAGATTCTGTAAACTGCATGCAAACACAAATGTTTCCAAGACTAGCATTTCTGACAATTACAATCAAGTTCGTTTTCAGGAGTCTTCAGAGAAAAAGCTTCTCCAGGAAAGTATGCATCAATTGTTCTTCCCAAAAGATGAAGATATTGTTTGGCCATCTGCAGATGACAAGATTCCAATTTTTCTTTTGGAGGAAAGAGTTTCCTACAAGTCGAGCAACTTCAGAAGTCAGAGTTAATGCTAGACAGGATTCTGAAATTATGCATTTTGTACATGTTACAGCTGAAATGGCTCCCATAGCAAAGGTCGGTGGGTTAGGTGATGTTGTTACAGGTCTTGGAAGAGCTTGTCTAAAACAAAGGACACAGAGTGGAAGTAATGCTTCCTTTCTACAAGACTTACGTGAACATGTACAAGACAGACATTCAAATTGATCTACTTGAACCATAAAACGTTCATGCAGAAGTTGAATGGTCAAGTAGTTACACTGGGATATTAAACACACCACACTGTAGTGCCAATTGAAAGGTAAATGTCAACTTAGCAGAAAGATTAATGGCTTTGGCAGAGGAGGCAGTTTCTATGAAAGTCGAGGCTGCTCAGTGTGTAAATGATGCCAAGATTGCCTCCACTTGGTCTATAGAGCAACATGTTTTGACTTCCTAAAACAAAAGTCGCACTATAGTACGGACTATATTTTTTTTTTGTATATACCATATTTGTTTTTCTGGTAGAATTTATAACACCATCATTTATGATAAGTTTTCCTTCTTACCACTTGCATCACATACTCATTATGTGCACAAGTTTACCATACCGTTTTGATTTTGTAACATTTCCACCCTTCTGATATGGATAGCTCTTCGGGTCAAGCTAACATGTTAGGCCCTATTGTGTTAATATTCTTTCTTGTCACGTGAAATTGAAAATTTTAATGTATTGATCTCAGAATTCATACAAATACAATCACATCAAAGTATGGCAGCAAACTGCATTTAAGATGGGTCTTGGTCTAACTGGCTCAGTGGGAAGTACGTGTGGTTTGTTAGTATTCTACAAGTACAGATATACTGTTCGATAATAAACAAAGAGCATTCAACTAACAAAAAAAACGTGAGTTAAATCTATTAGTTATTCAAACACGGGTCATTCAGTTTTCTTTGTCAATCCAGTTGTGTTAGAGGTAGCTAGATAGCTTATTTCTGTACCTCATCCCAACTTGCTTGTTACATACCCTTTTTATGCCAGATATATGGTACACTTGTTTACAATTCCCATTTCAACCAATCATATATTAGTATGGTTTTTAGCCATCTTCTTGGTATTACTATGGGTTGACTGTCTGTTGTGGCCCCATGTCTGTATCATTTTCTCATGACATTCTCCCTAAATTTTGATGCTACTATGCAAAAAAAAACTTTATGCTATAGTTCCACCAGTTTGATGCTGTTATTTGAATAATGTGAAGCTTAAAACAGTTCCTTTCATTTATGTTGGGCTATGTCGGTTGCTATAACTGTATTTTCATTAAATTGGTGGTATGGATTATTGCAGAAATTGCAGGGCTTATTAGGTCGAAAAGGGTTTGAAACTTACCTCTGATACCAAATGTAAAAACCTATCTCGTTAATTTCCTAAATTTTGCACTAAATTTCAGGGAATTTCAAAGTTTCTGCTGGAGGGAAAGACCTTAGCTAAATCAGCTAACAGGGAATCACTGCTGCTTCTAAAGATTATTCCAAATTTTTATACTTAATTAAGACAACAGTTACAACCACCATTCTTCCCCTGAATACAATTTAAGAGATCATTTCCATGCATATATCTAAGCATATATATAAACATAAATCAATAGAAATACGATTTTATGCGGTTCAGAAATGAAATTTCAGTTTTAGCTACATGGGAAATACCTGGAATACAGCAGACGAATTAATGGTGGCACTTCTCAGGTACTCCTCCTGTGATGCTATGGACAGAATGAACAGATCACCAAAACAACAATCCTCCCAGCCGATCTAGGAACAATCCTAGACCCAGAAGATCACTCTTCTGCCCCCGTGCCTAGAATCCCATAACGGTGAAACTCCCTTCCAGTGCTCTTCGTATCCTTCAATCCATTTGTTGGCCAGAATGTAGAATTTTTCTTCTACCAACCGTCTCGTTCCTCCTTCACATCCTCCCCCTTATATCCATCTCTCCACCGCCTTCAACTCCCATAGATATTATCATATTTATGAGGGTCTGCAACCATTTAAGGAGATATTATCTTCATTTAAGGAGACATTTAATTTCGAGATAAGGTTTTGGGATAAAGTGCATAAAATATCCTCGTTGAGTCCTCATCTAGTTACGTAGATGTGATGACTTTATGGAAAGCTCAATTTGTATTATGTTTGTTTAATAACTTAATTAATTTGGCTTAATTAAATTATTTTATTTATAAATTAGGAATGGGTGTGATGACTTTATGTTTGTTTATAAATTAATTAATTTGCCTTAATTAATTTATATTATTATTTTATTGGTTCATCCACATATAATTTTAACGGTTATCCTACTTATCAATTAGGTATGGGTCATTACACGGTACGGCGTTGTACGGAACCGCTCGCTAACCTTACGGATCCGTATAGGAATCGCGGCGCTTCCGTACAGCGATCCACCGTACGAAACGCGGATCCGTCGTACGGAAATGTGGATCCGGCCATACGGATCCAAAATTCCAGTAACCGCAAATTTTTTTCGAAACGTGTTTCGATGTACGGATCCCGTACAGTTCCGTATGGACCGCATTTCGGGGGTTGGAGCCGGGGGGGGGAGACGTTTCCTGCAACATTGGTCAAGATATTTATTGTATGCTCCTCTGTTGGAATTTACGGTAGCTTCACTATCCCTTTATGCACACAATCTCTGAGATGATGATACCTGATCTCAATATACTTTGAGCGATCATGAAATATTGTGTTCTCAAAGAGCTTGATGCAACTCTAATTATCACAATGTATCACAGTAGGCTCCATCCCCCGTCTAAAAATTCCCACAAGAAACTTCCTCATCCATATAGCCTCACACGCTTCCAGACTGGCAGACATGTACTCGGGTCCTGTTGAACTGAGTGCAACTGATCTTTGCTTCCTGTTGTGCCAGGAACCAGCTACTGACCCAATGTTGGAGACGCCACCTGAAGTACTCTTTTGATCTGTGGAGCTCCCTACCCAATCTACAATTGTGAAGCCCCCAAGCCTCACTCCATCAACCTATCTGTACCATAATCCATAACCTGTTGTGCCTCTGAGATACCAAAAACATGCTTTGCAGTAACCCTGTGAACCCTAGTCGGCTCCATCATGAACTGACTTAGTTGCTTCACTGCAAAACAAATATTAGGTCGTGTGTTGACCAAATAAATTAACAACCCGATGAGTTGCTTGTATATTGTGGATTCCAGTCGCTCTGCTCTGCTAGCATCCACCTTCCTCTAATTTATAACTAGAGGCATGGCCATGGGCCTGCAATCCTGCATATGAAATCTACAAAGAATCTTTGTAGTGTACTTTCCCTGTCTCACGAAGATCTCACCATCTCCCTACCAAACCTCCAAACCAAGGAAATAGTGCATAATCCCCATATCCTTCATCTCAAACTACCTTGCAAGGTCCACGCAAACCTAGATCAAGTTGTTTGCTCCATTCAATATAAGTTCGTCAACATAGAGAAATAGAATGAGTGTGTTGACCACTCTATGTCAACGACCCCATAGCAGTACACTCCCATTTTTTCAATGGGATTCATCATGTTCGAGGTGTTCATGCCATTCTGATTCCATCATCAGTCGACATTTTTATAAACGATGGAAACTCATTCTGCATGTTTATGATGTAAATGATCTAAGTAAGACCATCATGTATGTAACAACCTAGGTAAGCCTAGTATTTTGGTGACAATTTCTACCCTATGAAGTTTTTTGTCTCACTGATTCATTTGTGTTTCTCGACACAAGTGATCGGCAAAGTTTTTCCCTCCAGCCTCACCCCAAAGCTAGGGTGGATTTTGTCGTCAAGATGCTAAGTGAGTCATAGTGTTTTCTATCGAGTCTTTGTAAAATTAGTTTGGGAATAATCCTAGCTAATTGACTAGATTATTTTATTACAAGTTACTTAGTCTACTAGATCATGTTTTGAGTCGCAGAATTGGGTAGCTATTTGAGGGTCTATCCGAATGGGTTTTCCCCCTTCATGTGTCTAAATGTATTTATCTTATGTAAAGAGAGTTGGAAAATTAATTAAATTCCCTCTCAGTCAATTAATTAAATTTTATGGCCAAATTAAATTAAAAATCTTAAGCCAAAAATTTAATTAATTTTAAGTCCTAGGTGATTTAAAATTCTTCAAAGGCAAAATTCGTGGGTCCCTAAAAAGTTAATTTTTAAAGGTCCCAGGCCAAGGGATATTCAGAATTTCGAGAAATTTTGGACGCTTGGGCCTCGGTGGTTAAGTCAAAGTCAAATTTTTGAGGTAATTAACTCAAAAATATTATTTTTGAGTTAATTAAAAACAAATTAAATGATAAATTCGAATTTCCTCAAAAATTTATAATTTTGATGGACGAGATTAAAAGATGATTAGATCTTTTTAAACGGTAGAGATTACTTTGACATGGATTAACCGAACTAGCCATTGGAGATTTTATCTTATAAATTAGAGGTATTTGTCAGTCTTTCATCATCCGATCTCTTGATCGTGTACTCGCACTTGAAGCTCTCCCGTAATATTTTCTGGATAATACAAACGAAGACTTTCGGGTTTTATTTTGATGGTGGTGTTCCTCTTCAGCGTTTTATGGTAAACTTGTTCTTAATATTCTGTCAGTGATTATTTTAACGAATTGTTGATTAATGGCTCTTGTAGAGTAATCTATTGCACAGGTATCTTGTTTAGGTTACTGGATTTAGGGTAAGAATATTAATTGGATTGAGTTAGCAGCTATCTCTAAACTCTTGAAAATTTCATCTTTTATCCTATTTCTCTATTAATTTGACAGTTTAACTTTAAGTGTGCAGAAATCTTCCGGATTTAGAATTGGGTGTTTAGGGAAGTCCTCAGCTGGACCAACTAACTCCCAAGGAAATAAGATCTGAAGAGCCCTCTGGATCTAATTCCCCGGGCTTATCTTAAATCCCATTTTTTGTAGGGTTCCTTTTAGGGCTTGTGCCTCTCTCTTAATTTATCTTTTCTTTTTAATTGTGCTGAATGGTTTAAATCTGAAAATCAGGGCCTTGATCTGTAAAATATTGTAGATTTGTAAATATCGTTATTTTTAACTCACCGGGGTTTTGGGGTTTTCATTTTGTGCATATATTGGGTTTTTGGGTTTCTTAGTTTCTGGTTTTGTGCAGGCTACACAGGGAGATTTTCAGACATTTTTTTTTAGATCTGAGCCAGATCTAGGCCCTGGAGGGTAAGATCTGGTCTCAGGATCGAATCTAGTTGCAGATCTGGGCTTGATCTCCAACTTAAGAATTAAATAATTGCATGTGTATTTACTGGATTTAATTTTGCTGGGTAAAAGGAAAAATTTTAATTTCTATGCACCAATGTGCTTGCAATTTTATTTTTTCTGTTGGCTACTCCTCCCATTCGCTTTCATTTTCAGCTTCTCCAACTTCCATTTGCTGTTGGTTTCATATGTTGCCTGCATCATTTTTCCCTGCGGCTATCTCCACTTCCTTTTTCAATTTTTCTGAGCACGCTGCCCTCAACCCTGCGTTTTTCTTTTTTATTTGCTGCTCATTCCCTTTTCTGCAAATCTGCAGCCCGCCTCCATCCTTTGCCTGCGTTTTCCATCCCTTGCCTCATCAACCACGCTTTCCTTCATTTGTCTGCCTTCATTCTCTGCAGCGTTTCCACTTCTCCCTCTTCCCTCACGCAACTCCATCTCCCATCTCTCCCTTGCCCGCAGTCTCTCTTTCACCTCTACGCTGCCATTCCACCATTATTCAAACGTTGTTTTCATGCTTGCATCTTTTTACCTGCACAATACGTACCCTAACTAAGCTAACGCATATAACAGAAAAATAAAAACATCGAAACTTTAAACTTGGAATTTTTTTTTGTTGTTTGACATAAACATCAAAACTTTAAACTTGGATTTTTTTTGTTATCTGACAATAGATTTTAATTTTTTTTAGTTTAACTTTTCGTTATTAAGAGAATAATTTTAAAATTTAAAAATATTAACATAACGTTAGACTTTGATTTAATTTTGTGACATTCGATTTTGAATTTTTTAAAATTTTTATACTTTTGACTTGGAAAAGAAAAATTTTAAAAAAATTTAAAATTTAAAAAAATAAATTAATTAAATTAAATTAAATTAAATTAAAAATTTAAAACAAAAGAAAAAGAAAAAACTTTAAAATTTAAAATTTTTGACATTTTAAAAAAATATAAAAAATAACATTTCATTTTCTTTTTAACATTCTAATTTGCATAAAGTTTTAACATTTCATTAACTTTTAAAATATTCAAAAAGCCCAAAAATTTTAACTTCAAAAAAATCTGAAAAAAGTTAGAAAAAAAAATAAGCTTTTAACATTAGGAAATTTTGTATGATAATGGTCTTGGGTGTTATGTGAAGGAAAATTATTCTATAGTCAAAGGTGAGTTTTTTAAGTTTTTATCTAAAGTTTGACTATAGGAAAATTTTAATTTATGTATTGGAATTACCGAGAATATCAATTTAATTGAGAATTGTTGGAAATCTCTAGCATTTGTTGGTCCTTTCATGAAATATCTTTTCGAAATTTAAATTGTTAAATCTTGCATCTGGGTTCGAAATATTTTTCATGCTTAGCATTTACTGGGATTGATGGTCGTCTAATGAGCTCTAACTGTGGTTTTAATTACTTGAAATTGATATTAATTGCCTAGTCAACTTTGAGAATATTTCAAGTGATGATAAATTGCATGTCTTCATTTCCTAAATCAAACATTGTTGATGCATGATATTGAAAGTGTTTAATCAAATCGCATTGTTAGAAAGGACTTATTTTTCAGTTTGATAAATTGAGCATCTAATTGAAGAATTGATTATTGTCGTGGTGGATTGATTTTTTCATAATAAGATAGTTGTCCATTTTAGCAACAATTATCTACCAACTACTTGATCTTAATTTCATAACGAGATATTTTGACTCCACAAGGCACTGGTCTTAAACTTTTAATCTAATAGAATCTATAAAATCTCGTTAAATCTTAACAAGTACTTGGTCGTTTGACTGTCTCCTGAATTGGTTGGTTTCCAATCAACTCTCCTTCTTCATTTCATTAGGGTCTACCTCCCTTAGTCTGCAACGAGACAACTTAAATAGAGAGATTGGGGATCAGGGTGATAGCCCCTGATCTGAGTCGTTGTCACGGTGCCTAACATTCTGTGCTACAACAGAGTGGAAGCCCTCTAGCCATGATGTAGAATAGGTTGCCATCTGCCTCACTCGTAGTGAAGCCCAATCCTCGAAGGTAATTGTCAATGCGAGAGTACCATGTTCTCGTAGCCTGCTTGAGCCCATAAAGAGCTCTCTTCATCCTCCACACATGTGTGTCTCTACTAACCTACTCAAACCCCTATGGCTGCTCCATTAAAATCTCCTCCTCAACCACTCCATTGAGTAATGTTATCTTCACGTCCATCTGGTGGATCTTCCACCCCATCTGTCTTGCAAGTGCCAGAATCATCCTAATGGATGAATGTCGTGCTACTAGGGCAAATATCTCATCATAGTTTATGCCCTCAATCTGTGAGAAGCCCTTGACCACAAACTTGGCCTTGTCCTTCTCCCCACTCCCATCTACTCCATGCCCTTGTACACCTAGCGTGAGTCGTCTGTTGACTTTCCCTCTAGTCGTAGCACAATCTCCTAGACATCGTTCTTCATGATGGAGGAATATTCCTCCACTACAGTATCCTTCCAAACTTGTTGAGAAGTTGCCTCCTTATAACTAGAAGGCTTAGTGTCCACCACCCCTATCAACAATGCCATATATCCGGTGTACCTTTATGGTTGCTTGCTCTACCTGAACATGGTGCTAGCAGCTTCAACCTACTTCTGGGCCTCCTAAATCAACTTCTAATCCCACTTGGCTTTATTCCTCCCAGTGTTAGGAGTCTATAATTGAGTAGTTTTTCTGATCTTGTCCTAGTCTCTCCTCCTTATCATCCTGCTCTGCATCCGACTGTGCGGCCCTCTTGCCACCTGGTTGAGGCTCAACTTGTGATCTTGCCTGAGGCTCCTCCTTTGGAACGAGTAGCTCATCCATCTCATGTACTCCAACCTTCTCTCACTCTAAGGACTACCTCAGAGCTCTGGACTACTCAAACCTCACATCCTTCCTGCCAACTATCTTCTTGAGTCCTAGTAGATACACCCTGTATGCCTGAGTTGTCTCACTATATCCCACGTTTGTGGGCTCCAACTTCTTCCTGCTATCTTTGCACACATGGAAATAAACTTTTGTGCCAAAGATAGGGAAGTGTGAAACATCAGGCTTCTTGCATGTGCAAGCCTCCTCCGGTGTAATGTGAAAATTCTATAATATAGAAACCTGTTGCAACTACTGATTATATCTCTTCTATTGCATTCATTCACAATTATTTAACATTTCACTGTGTTAAATATCAAAATAAAATACGTTGCACACTTCACAATACATAATCAATATAAAAGAAATAGCACAAGTATTCACACATAGACACCATTATTTTTGGACAATTGTCCCCGAAAAAACCCAATGTGGGAAAATCGGTGCAACAAAGCTAAGGGTTTCTTTATTATGCAGAAATTCCGAGTACAAATGTGTTATTGTAATCATCAATCAATCACCTAAAGAAATATGATAAGAATAGACTAGTGAGACAATTCTCACTTTACCACGAAGTTCCGGCACTGGCCTGCACCCACACTGAGTGGCTCTACGTGATCTCTGCGCAGTGACTGCGTCCCCCACGCTGCCAGTGCGTCACTGTTGTTGTTGCTTGTTGTCACTGCTCCAATGCTTAATGTTGGGTGAGACTAGAGTTTTCTCCCCTTCCAGAAATGTCCTCTGGATACTGGATGATCCCTCGGTTCCCTCTCCAACTGAAATCGAAACTCCCTCTGCTGCTCTACGCTGGCCCAGCGTAACTGCTGTGTGGCTATCTCTACGCTACTGCTATGGCTCCCTTCTCTCTTCTCTCCCTGTACTCCCTATGCTTCAAAAACTCTTCCTCAAGATTTCACCTTCCCCTCTCTGCAATAGAGAATCACTTCGATTCTTCCTTCGACGGAAGAAATCGATCTCGTGATTCTTTCTCTGTCTGATGTATTTTCCAAATGCCCATCGAGCTCTCTGTTATAATCTTTCACTGACTCATCAATGGCCAAGATTAAATCATAATCAAGGGCTAAGATTAACTGAGAATTGATCCATGACTTTATCTAGAAGATTCATACTTAGTTTATTTAATACCCCTTAATTAATCGGTTTCCCTAAGTTTAAACTTAGGAAAACATTAAAAAACAATTAATTAATTTAATTAAACCATCTCTAAGTGGAATTTTCCAAAATCCTTTCTAGGTATTATGGAATGCATGTGTGTTAGCCTATTTGCAAAATCACAAGGCTAGAGCACATCCGATGCTACCATAAATCAACATGTAACTCATCCAAGAACCCTGTGTGGACTCCTATTTTGCAGAAATACTACAGTGTTGCATGCCTCTGCCCACAAGAACATAGGCAGTACCTAATCATGCAACATGGCCTTGGCCGCTCCAACAATATTGTTGTTATCCCTCTCAGCCACCCCAACCCTCCTTCACACACAAATCTTGGAGGGCATTGGGGACATTCTCCACCATTGTCACTCTTCAATGCTTTGATTTTCTTCCCTGTCTAGTTTTCTACCAAGGCCTTATACTCCATGAACTTCAAAAAGACCTCATCCTTCTTCTTCATAAAGAATATCCAAGTTTTATGAGAATAATCATATATGAAAGTGACAGAATACCTGTGTCTCATAAGAGATGGAGAAGAGAAGGGACTGCATCCGTCTGAATGCAGCATCTCCAAAATCCCATTGGCTCTATCATCTCGGCCCTGAAAAGAAGTCTCGGCATACTTGCCAAGTGTGCACCCCTTACACACATCATGTTGATCAAAGTTTCATGTTGGTAATCTTGTGCCTATCTATTGAAGAATCTTTAGCGCCCCATGATGCAAGTGTCCCATACGCCTATGCCAAAGTTCTCCAACATCTCTACTCTAATCACCACCTACCTTGTTTCTCAAGGTTGCGCATATCTCAACCTACAACATGTAAAGGTTATTCACCCTCACACCTATCTGCTTCATTGCTCCAGAAGCCAAGTGTTTGAAGAATGACTTAACTCTGTTGAAGATAACATCATATCCCTTGTCCTCAAGGGTAGCTATTGACACAAGGTTCTTCTTCAAGCCTGGAACATAGAGGAAATCATTGAGATAGAGAGGGATCCCAGACTCCCTCTCAAAGCTAACAGTACCAACTCCCCTAGATGCATACTTGCCATCATCTCCTAGCTCGATCTGAAACTGCATGTCCTTCTCCTTCAACTGGATGAAACGCTCCTTGTTCCCGGTCATGTGGAAGGAGGCTTCGGAATCAATATGCCATGTGTTTCTCCCTACTGAGCTTTCCATGCAAGCTATCAATGAGAAATCTTTCTTGAACTAAGAAGCAAACCCATCTAACTCAGCCGATGTGGCCGCATAATTCTTACTAAACCTCGTATTCCAATTAGGACACTTAGTAGCATAGTGCCCAAACTCATGGCAACGGAAGCTCTTCATCTTACTCAAACCCTTCTTCTTCTTGCCCTTTTGACTGGACTCAGCCTTTCCTTTTCCTTTCTTGCCCTTGGCCTTGCCTGTTAGAGCAAAGTTCTCCTCGTCCTCTGTCCTTGTTGATCTACAATCTATGGTCCCTCTTTGGATCTCTTCTTGAACGCATTCAGTCCATAACCTTTCCCAACCAGGAAAACTCTCTCGACCACACTAACAACATCCTGGAAACTATACCAAGACTTATGAAGTCCTAGTAGAGAAAAGCTCACAAGGTCACCCTCTGGTATAGTGACACCCACACCACCTAGCTCATCTCAAACCTGAGTGAACTTCGAAAGATATGTGACGATGGGCTCTCCTTTGCTCATCTTGATGCTCCTTAGATTCTCCTTGAGAGCTAGCTTCCTTGCATCACTAGTACCCCAAAACAGATCGAAGATGGCTTTGAACATGTCATACATTGTCTTCTTCTCATAGAGATGAGGAATAATATGATCTTTGACCCCCTCTAGAACAATCTTCTTTACCTTGATATCATTCTTAGTATGTTGGGCCAATTGTTGGGGATCTTGAGGTAGCGGTATTTTGTATTGTGATCCTTTCCTTCCATGAGGAGAAGTTAGATACTTTGTCTAACCAATGATCTACTCTTAGTCCTTGGTACGCCATTCTCCTTGTCCAAAGAACTGCTCTTCACAAATCGAATCTTTGTTCTTCACAAATTTGATCTCTAGGTGATGGTATTTACGTTGTTCTTTGCTCTGATACCATGTAGATTTTCCTTGAAATTCTACCACTGCTTGAATGAACAATATGAAACTAATTTTGATTCGCCAAGATACATAATTTCTCTACTCTAAATAAGTAGCGGAATAGAAACAGAGATAAGGAAACATAGCCACACAATAACACAATAGATTTTTCCTGGGAACCCAACCAGGAAAACCCTCTCCTTGTTGTAGAATTATTGATAAAGTTTTAGCAATAGATCTCTTACAAAGCAATAAAGTTCCACTAGAAAACACACTTGCTCTCCCTGCAAATAACCCTAATCCAACTCCTCTTTCCTTGACAGTTTCTCCCTATTTCCTAGTGTAGGAAATGTCCTATTTCCTCGAGCAGAATAGGTTGCTATTCTTTAGGAATTTACTCCTAAATCCTAGCACAAACCTGCAAGGAATTCTCTCTATCAAATTTGCATATAGGCTCCTACTTAATACGCTCTCCTAGCAAGAAGCTCTCCTCACACAAACCTCTGCCAACAATAATGATACAATTGTGTCTTTGGTCTTCCTTTTAAGCAATTCGATCATGTTATATCTGGCAAGTAAATATTAGAACATGAGTTGAGTTTGAATTGTTAATCTCAAACTCATCCTTGCCTTAATTAGAACTTGAAGCTCCCACTTGTACTCTTCTAAATTTCAACTCGCACTTGGAGAACAACATAACTGAGCCTCCAACTTTGCGCATGAATAAACTGCTCCATGAACTCATCCTATCACCACGAACTCGTGCATGGTAAAGGAAGGATTGATCGTGGTCTTTCTTGACTAAGGCACGAGTCAAGAAGACCTTCTCTCACTACTATTTTCAACAAAAAACACCACAAAACAGACAAAAACTATGGCTATAGCTTCTCAAAACATCACAAAATAGCAACAAGGATGGTTGTAGCAAAACAAAAATCTAAATCCTCTCTTGTTGAAGTCGTCCTTTCTCAAATCCCCCTTGCTGAAATCACCATTGCTCAATTCTCCCTTGCTCAAACCTCAAACAGTGTGAGGAAAAATGAAAGAGACATCCTCTTTTAAAAGAATTTTTTTTCTAAAGGCTTCTAGGAATCTCCAAAAATATTACAAAAAAATATATAAAAACTAACTAAGATTGATTTTTAATTACTTAAAAACATTTTAAGTGGGTCCCACGCCAATAATAGGCCACAAAAGCACGCCGTACAAACCCACACACATTGTGCAGCCATTAAAACGCACTTTATGGAGGGTGAGACACATTTCAAACGGGCTAAAACACATATCAAAAACATGACACATGTTTCAGCCCACTTGAAATGCATATCAAGCACATTTTAGGGTCTTTGTACCGAAAGTTTAAACATGCTTGGTACAGCGAGGGAGGCCTGCAACATAGATTTATTTCCTAGACTCGTTCCAAACATTGTTAATTTCAAAACATGGGAGTTTACATTATATAGGAAATTTGAGAAGGGTTCCTATAATAACCACTTTACAAGAAGTCAAATGTTCAAAATACTCCATCCCGAGCGCATACCACCGAACCTAACTTGATAGTCATGATGACTCCATGAATCAACAAACCCCCCACCCTTCAAACCTCCCTTGCAAGAGCATGCCAAACACTTTTTTGAGGAATCAACTTTAACTAAAATGATTGTCCTCTTACAACTAAAAATTTAGGCAATGGTCAATATAAATGTTTGAGATCCTTTTATATCTAATACATGATAACCTTCAAATTAATTGTTAAAATTTGTTACACATCAAATATTTATACTACTTTTAAATAACACCTTTGCAAATGGAATCCTTACATTTGAAATAATAATAGTCATGAACTACCACAACTTAAGCATATATTTTCTTCTCTAAAGCATAATAGAAGTACTGTTTATTTCTTGAGGCTACTATTTTGTTTCCTTAAAAAACTCTTGATTATCAATGCAAATGAGCATCAAGGCTATAAAAAGACTCATTCTAATTCACTATTAAAACTATATTAGAGGAGTATTACTTTGATGTATTGAAATATCTATGAGTAAATACATCTATAGTGTGAAAGCAGTATTTATTGGCATTTTGCATCCACTAAGAGTGTATTAGGTTAGAAAATCCCTAGAGCTGCTCACTTTCTTGCATGAGGGACACACATAATTTACCGCATGTAAACAAATGACTATTAACAAAGCATGCTAAATTTAAACTCTCTTCCCAGGATTCTGGCAGACATTTTCCTATAAGAATTTTTCCTATGTATATCTCTTATTTTCTTCCTTTTTTGAGAGAGATACAGCTTTCAAAAAAGGTGGCCTATGGAACAATAAAAAAAAACTATCCAGTTACTTGCAGACGAATCACCTTACATAACCGAAAATCATCATAGCATGGTAAGAAACACATAATTTAAAATGGAGATATCTAGAAACACATAATTTAATATCAAAACTAACTACAAGATGGTCAATCCTCTGGTCACAAGAAATGTACCTGGTTGCACAAAGATGATCAATGCATGGATTTACTGCAAGACTTCTTAGTTTTCGTTTGTGCTGACTAGAAATGAAGTTTGCTTGCTGAAAATCAATGATAAATGCATATTTACTGTCGCCTATGCCTGAAATCAAATCAACGTGCTGTCTCTTCTCTGCAGCACCAAACAAGAAGCATAGTAAATTCAATAGAAACTACTGACCAAATTCAGTTGTGTAATTGTATAAGATCCTCAATGAAATATCGCTTTGATTCTTAAATAACAATGGATAGATTAACCAACACTTCAAAAAAATCATCGTCACAAAATAGCAATGATGCTCAAAATAAAAAAGGGTGAAAAGTTTAAGATACACAAAATGAAAGCATATACAAGTTTATGTAAGGAATATGATGATCTTGACAAAGAATCCAGAAACAAAGTTAAGTATGAGACATAACATGAGAAATTTTTTATCGCCATTTGCAGAAATAAAACAGTATGATTAGTATGACAACCAAATCTGGCTCGCCAATTAGAATACCCTAATGATATCCATTTGAGATATATATATAAGTAAAATGATATGATATGATATACAAATAAGGGCGCCGAATATATACCTAGGCAGAATACCTTTTCATTACGAATCATGTCCTTTAAGACATGTCCTTTCATCATTATTAATTATTAGTAATTATTTATTTAATTATTGATATTTATATTTGTATATCTATTACGATGCCTTCATCTTGACAAATGCATTATTATCAAAGCATATTTAAGAAAAAACACTTCGTATCTTTTTTCTTGGCTTGTAATGTAGTGTCCTATAATCATTAATGTTATCTTTTTCTTCGTATAGGAAAATGTTAAGAACTTCTTTGTAATTATGATAAAAGTCCCTAGACCTTCCATCCAGGGCAATCTAGAACTATATCACTATCATCACAAAATAAAGATTTAACAGTGAATTGTGATATAAAAGTATAGTCTCCAATGTTCAGTTGTAAATTACTTATATATATATTTTTTTGTCCCACGAGCCTATCATTTAAGCTTTTGATTATATTTGAATCGGAAATCAATAATCGGTTAGCACATTGGGTACTAATATAATTATTATTCTATGTTCCACCAAGTTTCCAGGATGAGGGAGCACGGGAGTGGGGAGACGCGCGAGGGGGACAGTTGAGAGAACACCAAAATTTTATGAAAATAGGGCGAATGGAGGGATCTTGAGGTCCCTAGCATAGGGGTCCCCATCTCTAAAATTATAAAATATAAAAATAGTAGTGATAAAATCCCAACAATAACAATTCATACCATACAAATTCATCCTTGTGCAATCCAGTGGAAAATCTATAATCCTGCCAATCCTGAAAGCCTTAGAATTGTTAAGTCTACTGAACTCTAAATGGAAAATAAAATTCTACTTTCTCCGTCTGTAGTCTAATGAGGATGGAACCATTCTCAAACATCCTCCTTTATCTTACCTTTTCTATTCTTTACTTTAAGAATTTAATATTACCATTAATTAACAAGGTCCTAGAATCCTCAAAGCTCTATCCATTTTTTTCTATCTTCATGGGTTGTTAGATAAAAAAATCTAGGGGGGAGCGCATAGGTGTCCCCCTTTTGCGGCAGGGGGGCACTCAAATGTCCCCCTTTTTGGGAAATGCATACCCCACATAGTGGAAATGTGTCCCCATCTGTTTCCATTAGTTTCTCCCAAAGGGCGACATGGAGAAATGTTTCCCCAGCCGTTCCCCTATCTCGAGAGCGTGGGAAATGTGGGGGTGCATCCCCCACCCTAGGGGGCATATATCCCATTGGACAATGCAATTATCCCTAACAAAAGCAATAGAAATAATGATATATTTTTCTACAAGTGTCCCTTTGAGTATAAGTAAACATGTAAGCATATTTTGTTGACATTTTAGGAAATCTTCCTTTTTCCACATTAATAGACTCTGTTTTGCTTTCATCAAAATTACCTAATATTTCACATAAACTTAGTACCTTATAACTAAAGTATTATGTTTATAACATTGTTTTGTTAAATTTCCATGAAACTCTGCAACTACTTTGTGAATTAATGAAAATTGAAATCTAGTTAACTTCCAGCAAGATACAAAGCTTCTTAACTTATAAGCAACAGAATAAAAACATAGAGAAAAAAGTATATGCACAAATTGACACACTTATCTTTCTCAGGAAACCCAACAGGGAAATCCTGCTTGCTTGATGTGGCTATTTTATTGATTGTTCTTGAGCACTTGGATCTATTACAAAGCAATATATCTCTCTTGAGAAAGTGCTTTGATTCTCACACAAATCTTAGTTGATACAATTAATCTTGGTTGCCCTAGATCCTGCTTGATCTCGACCCTCTAGCACAAAATTGTTCCTCTACTACCTCCTTGACTTGCTCTACAAAACCTGCTCACTTATGCTTGATCTTTGTGCACTAGAGGCTCCTTAATCCTTCCCCACTATGTCCCTATTCCGTAGTGCACATCAATGTGAAAATTTCAACTATTGAAATTCTATTACAGCAACTAGAATTAATTCTTCTAACTGTAAATAAATTATGCAGTTTAACTGCTACAACAACAAAAAATTAATCACACTACAATCTTCAAAAATAAAAATATTGCGGAAGATAAACTAGAAACTGGGAAAATATTGGCACACACAAAAAAAATAAAACACTATTATTTTTGGACAAATGTCCCTGAAAAAACCCAATGTGGGAAAATTGGTGCAACAACTAAGGGTTTTTATTATTGAGCAGTAGTAAGAAAATTTTGACTACAACTGAATGCCCAAACTGGCTCTCCTCTATAGGACCACCGCCACAAAAATTAGAGAGAATATTTTTGTCTCACCTAGCACTGATCCAGCACCAAAACTAGCTCCAAATGGGCCAGAAGAAAACCTTACGTCAGCCTCTGCGCAGGCACTTGTACACTATGCCTGGAACTGCAACTGATCAAGTCGTCTGCCTAATCAGCCTCTAAGAATGACTTGCTGGCCCCTTCCGAAAATTCTCTTAGCCTCCAACAACTGAATCGACCCTTTGTCTGGCCAATTCGAACTCTGCCTCTAAAGCTTTTGTGCCAACACTGCACAGCTTTGCTGAGGAAATTCGACCCTCCTATAGCTAACTCTCTGGAACTGGAAAAACTTCCTCCAGACTCACTGTGTCTCTGCCCCTCTTTGTCTGTGTGTCCCCTCTCTAGCTCGAACTCTCTTGGAAAATTGTTATTGCTCTCTGGAAAATCAAACTGCCCAAGGAAAATCGATCTCAAGTGTGTTCCTCCATCTAGCCATCGACTCCTTATAATCTCACTGTGGGATTCCAATAGCCAAGGTTAAATCTTAATCAGTGGCTAAGATTATTTCCTAGTCGATCTGTGTCAATTTCTAGAGAAATCTCATCTTCCTCAATAATTATTGTTATTAATCATTTTCCCAAAGTTAGACTTAGGAAAAATTTAATAATTAATTAATTAACTTAATTAAGGCACTTCTAGGTGGATTTTCCTTAAACCTTTTCTGGGTTATAGAGTCCTAGTGTTTCTTAGCCTCTTTAACAATTGTCGAGATTGGAACAGCGTCTGATGCTACAAAAACTAACAATCAACCCCTATTCTCTAACACAGATTAGCTCCTATTTTATACGAAAAATCCCTATATCTGTGCGCACTTCCTACCTCCTAAATCTTTGGACCCAGTTCCTCTTCTCTGCGCACAACCAGCTCCTAAATCCTAGCGCACTTGTGCCTCCTATTTCTTAGGACACAATTCTTGCACTCTCTACAATCAAGGCTCTCTCACAAACTCGTGAGCTTTGTCTTGTCACACAAACCTTTGTGCACAAAACTTATAATTTCATGTGCCTTCTTCCTCCTCTTTATGGACCCAATTCAATCATGCAAGAGGCCTAGCTCAATTTAGCAACTCGAGTTTTGATTGATAGGTTAACTGAGAATCCAATTTATTCTCTCTCCAATCAACACTTGGAGTATTAACTCGTTCTCCCTTCAATCGAGACTGAAGACCAACTCGCCCTAACTGAACTGCTAACTGCCACCTCGTTCTGTAGTCAAACTGATGAAGACTCCACTAACTGACGCTTCAACTCTACACATGCTAACTTGATGATTATTCCAGTAAACTGGAAATAACTCATCCTAACTAAAGTCTAACTCATGAGCTCGCAGTCATACTGGGAGAAGGACAATTTGAGGTCTTCACTGGCTAAGGCATAAGCTAAAAGACCTTGCTTGCTACATTTTCAACACTTTTCTTTACTTGAACTTTTGAAATACCTCTTGATGCCACTATTAACTTTTCCGTGACTTATATCTTAGGGAATTAAATAAAGTTTTAAATTTTTTTTTATAACCTTGAAATGAGCCTTAGGAATATATATATATATATCATTTTTCCTTGACTTAAAACTTCGGGAATTAAATAAAGTTTTAAATTATCTTTTTTAATAGATTTGAAGTGAGCCTCTTATATATATATATATATATATATATATATATATATAGATCATTTTTCCTTGACTTAAAACTTGGGGAATTAAATAAGGTTTTAAATTGTTTTTTTTAATAAATTTGAAGTGAGCCTCCTATATATATATATATATATATATATATATATATATATATATATATATATCACTTGAACTTTATCACACTTTGTTTTCCTTGAATCACCTTTAAAATTATATGCTAGTGATTGTTAATCATCCAAGGGTTTAGGAAGTACTTTTGAAACGATTTATTATTATATTTTTAATAATCCCTTGAATCGCACGCATAACTAGCCACCAATCAATTGTATTAGAGTTTGGTGAGTGTTACTTCTTGTTATGAGTCATGTCTTTTATGTCACAATAACGAATGGTTTTGACGTCGATGCAGTCACAGACTTTGAATGTGTAGCAATATCATAATTAGAACTTTCAACCTGCCTTAAAATTATGTCACCCTAATCGTATTTGACTTTCCTCACCCCAATAGCATGTGCAGACTAGTAGATTAGCTACTAATTTCTCTTTTTATTTTTTTAATTGTGACATGTTTATGTATCTTAGCAGAATAATTTGTTAATGGTGGATTATTGCTTTTCAATGTCTTCAAATGGCAACGAGTTTTGTTTCCAATTTACGACTAGTTTATGAACCCTTCAAGCAATTTCTCTATCACAAACATATTTCAACCTTTTTGTAATTTCTAGATGGTTGCTCTAAAAGTGGATGTCTCGTCTCCCAACATAAATCAAATGTTGTGCACTAGTTTCAAAGGTTGACTATTTAGATCTACAACCTTAACACAAATTACGGAAGCGATTTTCCCGGATGACTATCTTATGATTATTTTGGCTTTGGTGTGTCCAAATACATGAACCTTTTTCTATCAACATACTTTGACTTTTTATATGGGCAAAGGCCAGCTTAGTCAGTGATCAAAATTACAAAAACTCTAAACAATTATGGTTGTGGACAAAAGCCAATAGATATGTTACCAACGACAATGAAATTTTAACTCAATTGTATTGGAGTTTGGTGAGCGTTATTTCTTATTATGAGTCATGTCTTTTATGTCACAATAACGAATGGTTTTGACATCGATGCAGTCACAGACTTTGAATGTGTAGCAATATCATAATTAGAACTTTCAACCTGTCTTAAAATAATGTCGCCCTAATCGTATTTGACTTTCCTCACCCCAATAGCATGTGCAGACTAGTAGATTAGCTACTAATTTCTCTTTTTATTTTTTTAATTGTGACATGTTTATGTATCTTAGCAGAATAATTTGTTAATGGTGGATTATTTCTTTTTTATGTCTTCAAATGGCAACTAGTTTTGTTTCCAATTTACGACTAGTTTATGAACCCTTCAAGCAATTTCTCTATCACAAACATATTTCAACCTTTTGTAATTTCTAGATGGTTGCTCTAAAAGTGGATGTCTCGTCTCCCAACATAAATCAAATGTTGTGCACTAGTTTCAAAGGTTGACTATTTAGATCTACAACCTTAACACAAATTACGGAAGCGATTTTCCCTGATGACTATCTTATGATTATTTTGGCTTTGGGGTGTCCAAATACATGAACCTTTTCTATCAACATACTTTGATTTTTTATATGGCCAAAGGCCAGCTTAGTCAGCGATCAAAATTACAGAAACTCTAAACAATTATGGTTGTGGACAAAAGCCAATAGATATGTTACCAACGACAATGAAATTTTAACCAATGGTCTGGTGACCAAAGGCTAGGATCAAACATTGCTTTGATACCAAATGTGGCAACCAATTTTGTCTCAAAAATTAGAATACACAAAACACTGGGAATAGAAAGATATCCATTTAGGATAAATAAATAATATATATAAATGTATGAGTAAAATGATATGATATGATAGACAAATGGAAACCATGTATATATGCCTAGGTGGATTTCCCTTTCATTAAGAGTCATGTCTTTTGAGATATGTCATTTCATTATTACTAATTAAACTTAATAATTGGGAGCATGGCTTGTTCTTCAATACACCTAGGTTCAATTCCAATGGAAATGGTAGACCCCTTGTGATAAGGCTCAAAGAGTAGGTTTCCCCACCCACGTGACATCTCAAATCTTGCTAAGTCATAAGTTAGTGGCATATCTGGCTTGCAGGTTTTTCACTATGTTCTTGGTGTTATAGTGGCAGCAAAAACATTTCATTCTAGGCCTCACCCAGATTACTCCAACATGTTACATATTCACCATGGTTATATACATATATATATAGAAAAAAAAGAGTGACTAAATATGGTGAATAACTAGAAGTACCACCATATTTAGATCTAGACAGGACAATCATCTTGGATAAAGACCTACCTGACAAATAGGAACTTCAAATGCAACTCAATGGTGTAGGTTCAGTTCTACTCTCAACTATTGACATGGAAAGAGACTAACTTTTGGCTTAAGCAGATATCAGATTGGATATAAAATATTGTCTAGACCCATATATGTTTCTCTAATGCTATGCCCTAATTCAATCAATATATCATATCTCAATATCTCAATAAATATTGATGGTGTAAAGAAGAAAAATAAGTTGAAATAGTCGTATTAGCATTCTTACATGATTGCATTTTGTTGCGTAGAATATCCCAAGTAGAGTCCATATTCGATGTGGTGAAAAAATGATTTTGCTTTAGATTACAACCTGAAATGTTTATCGAAGATGCAAACAACAAGCTCCAATTTTAAATGTTAAAATGTAATACATCACCATAACATTATTAATGTTAATGAAATTTGATGGTATTTTCTTAATGTAGCATATATTTCATTAAATATCAATATATCTGCATCAAGATCACCCTATCCAAGATCCAAAGAAGGAGCACACTACAACTTGTCTTATATAAATCAGGAGTGCCAACATAGCCATGTGGGCTCCATGAAGAAGGGAATCTATATCTTTCCTAAACATGTCAATATTAGCTCAAACTGTAGAGCCAAATCTAATCAAAATGTCGAAACTTCTCTCATGGTGGACAAAAATGACATCTCAAAAAATACTAGTTCTCTATAATACTAGTGTATCCCCTTATTGTCATTGTTTTGCCCATGCAATCCCCATATTGTCATTATTGTGCCCCATAGAAGCCCACTATTGTTATTGTTGTGCCCTTACATTGATATTGTTATGTCGACTAAGATTATATTGTGACCGCTTGGGCCCCTATCTATAGAAAGGAGGTTTTGTCATTTGTAACATCCAAGAATTGTTCATTTATGTAATGTAAAGGAGGTTGCCCCCTCGAAGAGTTTGATTTCTAAGTCATTGATCTATCTTTTCTTCTATTTTGTGAGCTCGCTTCATAACATTTAGTATCAAAGCTTTGGATTCTAGGGTTTCGCTGTTGCAAAACAAGTCATCTTGGAATTTCCACTATAATTTTTTTTCTACGAAGGTTCAGAAGCTAAAAAAAACCCATTTGAGCCGAACGTTTGAGGAACTTCATGTAAAAATTTCAGATCTTGCTTCACTATATTTTCGGAGATATGATCTGAGTAAGTTAGGGTTTCTACAGTGTTAAATTTAGATAACCATGGTATGTTCTATGCTTAAAGCAGTGTACTTCAATCTTTCTTAAAGGCCCAATTCAAATTAGCAATCACATAATCACTGAAAGTAAATGCTGATAGAACATAATAATAGATCGATAAAAGACAAGCCAATATAATAAATCAGAATTTACAATTCTTCTTGTCCAGCGAAGATAGAGAGAAATTCTGTTACAGCAGTCAACAGGATGCCCTAGCCAGCAAAGAATTTGGTTGGTCAAACCAACGCTTCCAACCTCCCGGAGGTTCAATCAAACACATACAAGATTACCCTTCCTTCAGTATCACACACACCTCATGAGACAGCTCCCAAAACAGTCAATGCAAGTCAGCAAAAAAATTTCTAGCATCCAGAGTTCCAACATCATCCATATTTCCGACATCCAGATTCACACGTGGGAGAGAGAGAAGCCTCTTCTAGGCTGTACGAACCAATCAGATTATGAGGAATGTGTGTGATGAGATGGTGAGAAAATGAGCATCAAGTCTCTCCAATTTATATCCATCAATGAGGATGTGTGACACATCTTTTGGGCTTGTGAGCCTACATTACAATTCAGGCCGACCTTGACAAATTCCACATGTGTGGAAAATAAATCAAAATAAGTTCTGCTCATCCAAACAAGATGATCTTTAGATCAATCTTGCACCTCTCCAACAGAGGAATCCAACAAAAATATAATCATCATCATATGAGCAATGCAACATGGAGTTTGGACCTAGTTGTCCAAAATTAACAATCCCTCTCAACTAGGGAGAACTCTATCTGTCCACCTGTGCTATCATGTCATATAGTACCATAGTGTACTATCATATATCATCCTGCACTCCTGTGTCATCCTGTTGTAACATGCTTTGTTGGCTCTTCTTCGCACAACAAGAGTGAGTCACAAAGACAACACACTTCGCTGATTCGAAATCAACTTAGAGGTTAAAATCTCAATGTAGCTCAAGATAGTCACATACTGACCCGAAGTCAATTTAGAGGTAAGAACCTCATCCAAACTTGATCCCAGATCAAGTGGTTGGACACATCCCATCCTAGACATAGAGAATATGGCAGTCCCCGATGCGTCCATCAATCATGCTATTGGTCTCTATCCACATTTCCCACCTCATTGGCCAAATGAGAGGTACTTCCCATGAGTCCAAAACTCCATGGGTAGGATGAATGCGGGGCGTAGATCAAAGAGAGGGTGAACCAGCTCAATATCATAACTGTGGGAAAGTAGCACACCAACAAGGCTCGGCGAACCTAGCCCTGTAGTTTCTTATAGCTCCAAGAAGCTATCCCCAAGCCCCCTAGAGCTCCCAGAGCTCATAGTCCAACTCAAGTGGGACCCTCACAATAGGGTCTATCCACGATTCCAAGCTTCTCACGGAAGGTTAAGAATTTGACCTTCCCCAGGGGCTTCGTTAGAATATCTGCGACCTGCTCATCAGTCCCAATGTGATCGAGCCTTACGGCGACTCGTTGTACCATGTCCCAGACAAAGTGGTACCTAATATCAATATGCTTGGATCAATTGTGGAACACAGGATTCTCAGAAAGATGAATCCCACTCTGGTCATCACAAAGGATAACGGTGGTATCTAGCACATGCCCAAAGAGCTCACTGAAGAGCTTTCTCAACCAAACAGCTTCACAATAGGCCATACTCGCTACAATGTATTTGGCCTTAGCAGTGCTCAAAGCAACCGATTTCTGCTTCTTGCTCATCCAAGAGATCGAAGCAGAACCCAGGGTGAAGCAACATCTCGATGTGCCCTTACGATCCACCACACTGCCTACCCAATCAACATCGGTATATCCAAGGAGCCTCATGCTCCCAGCAGTGTATCTCAACCCATGGTTGATTGTGCCCCGAAGATATCTCAATAGATTCTTGGCACCAATCCAGTGAATATGATGAGGTTCAACCATATGTTGACTCAAAGTGTTCACTGCAAAACATACGTCAAGACGTGAGTTCACTAAGAACATCAAGGCCCCTATGAGTTGTCGATACTTGGTGGGATTTCCCAGCTAGGGCCCAGCAGCGCTTCCACACAACTTCTTAAAGTTGAGTTTCATCGGTGTCGACACAGACTTACAGTCCACCATCCCAGATCTCTCCAATAGCTTCACAACATATCTTCCTTAAGAAAGGAAAATCTCACCTAGCTTTTGCCAAACCTCCAAGCCTAGGAAATTGTGCCTCAGTCCTAGATTCTTCATCTTGAACTCAGAAGCTAGCTCCCTCTTACATTGATGAATAAGAGGGTCAGCACCTGTCAGGAAGAGATTGTCCACATAGAGAACCAGAATGAGAGGCCTATCTTTATCAACCTTAAAATAAAGGTTTGGATCAGCATCACTTCGAGTGAAGCCCAGCTTCATCAAGTAGCTATCAATCCTCTCATACCAAGCCTGGGGGCTTGCTTCAACCCATAGAAGGCTTTCTTCAACCTGCACACATATGTGTCTCTATCTTGGACTTCGAACCCCAAAGGTTGCTCCACATAAACCTCTTCCTTGATTGAACCATGTAAGAAAGCAATCTTCACATCCATCTGATGGAGACTCCATCCTTTCATTGCAGCAAGGGAAATGATCAATCGGATGGTGGTGTAGAGGGCAATAGGTGCAAATATATCGTCATAATCTATACCTTTCTTTTGAGAGAAGCCTCGGGCAACAAATCTTGCCTTGTACTTTTCAACACTTCGATCGGCTCCATGCTTGATCTTCTAGAGCCACTTCGAAGTGACAACAGATTTGTTCTTTGGTCTTGGTACCACATCCCAGACATCATTCTTCATAACAGACACATATTCTTCATGCATAGCATCCTTTTAAACTTGATGCTTTACGGCTTCTTCAAATGTTCCAGGCTCAAATTGTACAATAGTGCTCATGGCTGCTAGGTACCCTTGGTACCTATTCGGCTTCTTGCTTTCACGAAATGTCCCTCTCGAAGCAATATGTCTCTCGACATCTTGGAGAGTGCCTCTAAGCCATGAGGGTCTCCTTTTATTTGAAGGAGGTGGATCAATAGGATCCATTAGACCTTTAACATCAAACATCAGTTCATCCTTCGGTTCTTCCAACTTCCCTGCTTCTTCTTCTTCTTCTTTGTCTTCCTTTGAGCTAGGAAGATCCCTGACTTTCCTGAAGGAAACATCTTCATCAAAGGTGACATCGTGGCATATCTCCACTTCTCTTTGACCAGGCACATAGATTCTATATTCCTTCAAAGTTTCACTATAGCCCACAAACATTCCTTTATTCCCATAAGCATCCAACTTGCTTCTTGCTTCTCTTTTCCTTCGGCACATGAAAATAAACGAGACTTCCAAAAACTCTAAAATAGGAGACATCAAGCTTCTTACCAGACAAGACTTCTTTGGGAGTTTTGGAGTCCAATGCAGAATGTGGGCATCTATTTTGAACGTACATAGTAGTGTTGGTGGCTTCTCCCTATAGAAACTTCATAAGACCTTGGTCATAAAGCATGGCACAGGAAGCTTCCACAATGGTTCTATTCTTTCTTTCAGCAACATCATTTTGCTCGGGAGTATACATAGTAGTGGTCTCCCTCTTAATGCTAGCTTCCCTGCAAAAGTCATTGAATTCGACTCATACTCGATGCCATTATCGATCCTCAAAATCTTGATCTTCTTCCCTGTTTGATTTTCCACCAAGGCCTTGAAGGTATAGAACCACTTGAATACTTCATCCTTCTTTTTCAAGAAGTATATCCAAGTCTTGCGAGAGAAGTCATCTATAAAAGTGATATAATACAAGCATCCTCCCAAGGATGTTACGGCCATCATACCAAATAGATCGGAATATACCAATTGCAAAATATCATATGTCTTCGTGACACTTGAGGAGAATGGTCCCCTTGTATGCTTTCCTTCGGCACAACCCTGACAAACACATTCATGATCATCTTTGAACTTGGGCATCCCTGTCACCACCTTTCTTGCTTTGGGAAGGGCTTTGTAATGAAGGTGTGCAAACCTCCAGTGCCATAGCTCAGTTTGAAGAGTTGTGTCACATGTCATGGCCCCTAACGGACTTCCACCAACCTAATAGAGCATATCAACTCTAAAACCAATAGTAAGAGCTTCATTGAAGTTCTTCTTCCAAATGTGTACCTTTCCATCGATGAATGCCACCTTGAATCCTTTGTCTTCCATTGCCGAAATGGAAACTAGATTCTTCTTCAAATCAAGTACGTACAACACATCTTGCAAGCAGTTAGATGAACTTGAGTTAGATGAAGGGTCACAGTCCCTGTCCCTTTCACGAGATAGGTGGCATTGTCTCCAAGGATAATCTCCAAATTAGTATCCTTCTCAATCAAATCAGAAAGGGCTTCTTTATATCCAGTGAGGTGCCTTGAAGCACCACTATCAATCAACCAAACATCCAGGGTGTCAAGAGGAGATGCAGCAGAGAAGGCAGATATAAAAATATATTCATTTTTCTTATTATCAACAACATTGGATTCATCATACCTGGAATTCCTTGACCTCTTGAAAGGTTGACCATTTCCACTTTGATCAGAGGGAGCCTTCCTCTTCTTTGCATGAGCGGTAAAGGCAGTAGGGTCACCTCCATTCCCATTTAAGGGATGGTCTCTCTCCATCATTCTTGTCTCCTCTTGAGTGCATCTTGTCCACAATACATCAAAATCAGGAATCACATTATTATTAAGAATAGTAGTATTGAATACATACCAATCACGGGGAAGTCCTCCAAGAGCAATGAGAACGAGCTCTCGATCAGCTACTCCTTCAATCCTTAATATTTTCCTATGAACCTCATAAAATAGGATTGAATGGATTCTTTTTTGCCCTTCTTGATATTCTTCAACTTGTTCTTTAAAAAAAGAACTTGATTAGCATTGCTAGCCCTGAACATGCTAACCAACTTATCGTACATCTCTTTAGATGTACCTAGCTCGGAGATATAAGCAACCAAGTGCTTATGAATAGAATCATTGATGATCATCTTTGCCTTGACTTCCCCTTTTCTATACTTCATCTTTGTGGTAGTCGGTGCATTTGATGGAGGCTCATTTATCTTCCTTGCACATAGTCCATGACTTCTTGACCTTCCATTACCAAATCCAAAGACATCTTCCAGGTATGATAATCGGACTTATCAGTCAGCTTATCATCACTCTTGAAACCCTTGTATGTGGAGGCCATTAGTCCTTGATAGGACAACTTCTTCAGTGATTTCTTTTCACACTAGCTTGGGCTTTGTCTTCACCTTAGATCTAATACCATGTTAAATTTAGATAACCATGGTATGTTCTATGTTTAAAGCAGTTTACTTCAATCTTTCTTATAGGCCCAATTCAAATTAGCAATCACATAATCATTGAAAGTAAATGTTGATAGAAAATAATAAGAGATCGACAAAAAACAAGCCAATATAATAAATCAGAATTTATAATTCTTCTTTTCCAACAAAGATAGAGAGAAATGTTTGTTACAACAGTCAACAAGATGCCCTAGCCAGCAAAGACTTTGACTAGTCAAACTAGCTCTTCCAACCTCCCGGAGGTTCAGTCAAACACATACAAGATCAGCCTTCACACACACCTCATGAGACAACTCCCAAAACAGTGAATGCAAGTCAACAAAAGGATTTCCGGCATCCATATTTCAGGCATCATCCATATTTCTGACATCCAGATTCACATGTGGGAGAGAGAGAAGCCTCTTCTAGGCTATACGAACCAATCAGATCATGAGGAATGTGTGTGATGAGATGGTGAGCAAATAAGCATCAAGTCTCTCCAATTTATATCCATTAATGAGGGCGTGTGACACATCTTTTGGGCTTGTGAGCCTACATTACAATCCAGGCTAACCTAAACAAATTACACATGTGTGGAAAATAAAATCAGAATATAAGTTCTTCTCATCCAAACAAGATGATCTTTAGATCAATCTTGCACCTCTTTGAAAGAGGAATCCAAAAAAAATATAATCATCATCATATGAGCAATGCAACACGGAGTTTGGACCTAGTTGCCCAAAATTAACATACAAGCTCCAGAATTTCATCTCAAACAAGTCGCCGAGGGAAAATCGTCATAACTTTTGTTTTAGACATCGGATTGGAATTCTGTAAGAAGTGGCCAAAAGTACACAAACTGCAGTTTCTTGTGTATCAATTTCAGAGCCGAAGGTTGAAACAGTAACACGTGGCACGCCGTACAAGTTCGCTCTACTGAACTAGTCCATAATTAGGTCATTTTGGGAGATCGAGCATAGCTTTACCTTGAAGAATTCAAATTAGGTATGACCTCTGGCAATGGAAAGAAGACGCAAAGAACTACTACAGGACCAAAGATCAAATCTTGGGGATCCGAAATTACAAAGATACATCAATTTCAATATCGAGCTCCTCAAAAGCAAGAAAAAATTGTGTATTTTTCAAAAATTGCATAAGTATTGTTTGAAAAATCAGTTTGAAATGATTCCAAAATCATATTGAAGCATAAATATCAGTATTGGGTTCTAAAATGCCCCACAAAAAGAATTCCACACCCATTAAGCCCTCAAAAGGCTCTATTATAACTCATGAAGAGGAAGAAGTGCAACATGATATATCAAAATTACGAGACCAAGTGCAACAAATTTCGCTCTTGCAAAGAGTAACTAAAAATGAAATGGAAGCTAAGATGGATGGTTTGAAGAAAGACATGGATGGATTGAAGAAAGGCATGGAAGCTAATATGGATGGTTTGAAGAATGGCATGGAAGCTAAGATCAATGGTATAGAAGAAAAACTGAAAGGCAACATGGAAGACATGAAGAATGACAAGGAAAGTTTGAAGGAAGGTTTGACAAAGTTGCTACAAGAAATTATTCCTAATGGCGAAACGGTAGTAGATAAAACTCACGATGAGAAAAAAAGAAATGTTAATCATGATTTCATAGACTCTAATGTTGGATTTAAGACCCACCATATCCTAAAGATCGATATGAGAAAGTTTGATGGCAAGGACCTGGTAACATGGATACTACAGATGGAACAATATTTTGATCTCCATAATGTGCAAAACACACAAAATGTACTCATTGAAACTTTATATTTAGAACAAAACATATTTGTATGGTATCGATGGCTTTGCTCTCATAAAAAAATAGTCACTTGGTCAATTTTTACGGAGGAAATGATAGCACATTGTGAGGATACAAAGAGCAACACCTTATTTAGCCAATTGATAAATCTCAAACAAAAGTGTTTGATGGTGGAGCACATTGAGGACTTCCAAAAATTGAATATAAGGGTAACTGATATTCCAGGGGAAAACAGGATTGATGTCTTCATAGGGACTTTAAAGGATAACATCCAACATGAGGTTCGCCTTTGGAAACCAGATTCATTAGAGAAGGCATTCAGGTTGGCAAAAAAAATTGAAAGCAAAATTATGGCGACAAGGAAGGCTACCACTCACAACTATAAAGATGGAAGTGTTGCTAATCTAGACTTCCACAACCTACAAGGTTGACACCACAACAATTGGAAGAAAAAAAAGCAAAAGGGCTTTGCTACAGTTGTGATAGAAAATAGACTAAAGGTCATAAGTGTGTTGAGAAGAAATTATTTTACATAGATTGTGAAGAGGAGGAAGAAAAGGAACAAGAAACTTCAAAAGAAGAGGATATACACCAGGAACCAACCTTAGGGGAAAAAGAAATGAATCCAACCATATCCTATAAGGCATTGGCAGGAATTACCACTCCTCAAACTCTCAAGATAGAAGGACATATCAAGAAAAAAATGTAATAGTGTTGATTGATTCAGGTAGTACCCATAATTTTATTCATTGTAAGGTAGCCAAGGAATTGAATTGCTTCCTATACCCAGCACCAAAGTTTCAAGTGATGTTTGCAAATGCAGGAACTATAAACTGCTCTGGAAAGTGTCATAATATCAAACTAACCATGGGGGAATATGTATTGAATAGTCCAATGCTCTCCATCCCAATGGGTGATGTTGATGTTGTACTAGGAGTACAATGGTTACAATCTTTGGGGGCAGTAGCTTTTAATTTTCAAAAACTTTTCTTGAAATTTTTTTCGAAAGGAAAGAAAGTTGAATTACGAGGTATTGTCAGGAAGCAAGAAAAGATAATCAACTCTAATGTCATGACAAAGCTTCTTAAGAAAGAACAACGAGGTGTATGCAAAATTATGCTCACTACACATTCAAACATCAAAATTATCTATTTCTCCAGATCTCCAGAAAGTCTTGGACAATCATTCCAAGGTATTTGAGACTCCCGAAGGACTCCCACATATTCGTGATCATGATCATGCTATTCATTTGATTGCAGGAAGTGTTCCTCCAAACATATGGCCTTACAGATATCCTTATGCTCAAAAGAGTGAGATTGAACGTATGATTGCAGAAATGCTAGAGGTTGGTATAATTCAACCTAGTCAAAGTTCTTTCTCTGCTCCAGTGGTATTGGTGCACAAGAAAGATGGATCCTGGCGTATGTGTCTGGATTATAGGGAGCTCAACAAGCTTACTATTAAAGATAAATTTCCCATCCCCGTCATTGATAAATTATTAGATGAATTACTTGGAGCAATTTACTTCACCAAACTGGATCTTCGTTTTGGATATCATCAAATTAGAAGGAAGACTTAAGACATTCTGAAAACAGCATTCAGAACTCATAATGGTCATTATGAATTTTTGGTCATGCCTTTTGGCCTTACTAATGCACCTTCCACATTTCAAGGTTTGATGAATTCCATTTTCAAACCCTTATTTAGAAGATTTGTGCTAGTATTTTTTGATGATATACTAATCTATAGCAAGTCTTGGAAGGATGATGTTCAACATGTTGACATGGTGCTCAAACTATTGGAGGAGAAACGATTATATGCAAAAACCTCCAAATGTTTCTTTGGAGTACAGGAGGTGGAATATTTGGGTCACACTGTATCTCATGAGGGTGTTAAGGTAGACCCTAACAAAATTAAATCCATTAAGGAATGGAAAATCCCTATAATCATAAAGCATCTTCGAGGATTTTTTGGGTTAACAAGGTATTATCGCAAGTTTGTTAAGAATTATGAGAGAATATCGGCACCTTTAACATCATTACTGAAGAAAGATGCATTTTCTTAGACTTTGGAAGCAACTAAGGCCTTTGAACATCTTAAATGGTATTGGTGCAGTTTTAATGCAAAAAAGAAGACCCGTTGCTTTTGAAAGTCGTCCAATCAAAAGAAAGTATTTACTAAAACCTATTTATGAGAAGGAAATGATGGCAATACTACATGCACTAAAGAAATGGCGACCTTACCTAATGGCGTCACTCTGAAGGCCTCTGCGTCACCCAGAAGGATCTATGTCACCCTCTATGTGGTCTCTGCATCAGCTTGGTTGGGCTGCGTCCCTCCTGCTAGCCTCTGCGCTGCCTGGTATGGTATTGCCTCTCTGATGTATGTATTCTTGGCCTCAGATCAAAACATCCCTTGCCGATCTGCCCCTCACTAGCACTGCAAGCTCACTAAAAAATTATCCGTAAACTGCGCCCCAGAATTTCGACTTAGCTCAAGAGTTGCTACTTTGCGTGTGTTCTCCAATTGACCCCAAGCCTTCCTTTAATACTTTTCTCGTTGAAAAATCAACAGTCGTGATCTAATCACTGATCAACGGCTAAGATTAGAGAAAGCTTGATTCACGTCGCTTAGAACATTCTCACCACATGTGTAAATTACTTCACTGTAATTTTTCAATTTCCCTAAGTTAGACTTAGGGTCCCCATTAAAAAATTTAATTATTTGAATAACTTTTTACGCCAGGTGGAATTTCTCCAAACAATTTTTGGGTCTTGGAGATCTCATGTATTCTAGCCCCTCCACAAATTTTCGGAGCTAGAGCACATCCAACGCTACCCAAAATCTCAACACAAACTCCCAGTTTCCTCAATTACAGAAGTATCTACAACAATAGGGGTTATAAGTCCCAAATTATGAGATATTCCACAGTAGATCTGCCTCAAAAACATTGTTCCGAAAAAATAGAACAGCCAGTAAGGAGTTGTTTAAGTGCTCCTTGTGTTTGTGATTAGTATATATAGTTAGCACCCCTTTCGATACTAGAGGGGCTGACCTTCGATTTTTGAAATATCTGTTGAACAAGGCCCACACTTCTTTAATATCAAATTGTTTTGTTTTGTTAGTATAAATCGCAGAGAAGATGGGCCAAACAATGATACAAATTATGAATGGAGGGCCGACCCATAGCACCTTTAAAGTGTTTCACATAGAATAAGGGCCTTCTCTTCTGCAAAAAGGATACATGGTAGCAATGGGATATTTGAAACAGTTACAAGAGTAATGAAGATTCAAAGGTGGAGACAAGGCGTTGCACCTTTTGGCCTTGAGAAGGCACTATTGAAGCTTACTTGTACACTTAGATAAGGATTTGGGGCATAACATGCACATTTGGCAAGACTTTGAAGGTTGGACAGTTCACTTTGGAACACCACCTATACAATTGGAGGATACTTGACGAACAAGTTAGAGGGGTTTGTTTCTATTCCTTCTGGCAGACTTTTGTATTGAAGGGCCTTTAGAGGTTGGGTGCTTTGCGTTGAAGACCCTCTTGTACTCAATGGGAGGAAATATGTCATTACTAAAGGCTTCTACCACTTAATTTTATATAAGTGGCTTCAAGAAGCCCTTCTTTTGTACATTTTCAATTAATAATTAGAGAAGAGGGCCTTTTGCCCCTCCATAGGCAAGATTAGGGGGTTGTTAGCCTATGAAATTAATATTTTATTGTAAGGGAAGCTGAGCACCTCCTCTATATATAGAGGTGCACTTCCTCGTATTTTCTCATGGTTGAATTGGCAAAGAAATCCTTAGCGAGTTTGAAAGTTCTGTGATTTTATCTTCTTATAATTTGGATATGGATGGATGAGTTGAGCAATCCCTTGGAGAGGCCTTCTTAAAGTGGATTTCACTATTTTCTTAGATGGATATTGGTAAAGTTTTGAGGAATGCATGATAATCTAAGTGAACTTTCTTTGCCTTGACTCTTGCTTATGTTTAGGGATGATGGAAATTAAGTATTAAGCACGTGGGCATAGTATTTTATTTTCAATATCCCTCTTAAACTAACCCTTCTTCCAAGACTTTGACGTAGAAGCAAGTGAACTCCTTCTCTTATCTCATCCGTGGAGATTGAAAATTCTAGGGATAGTGAGTGGACTTGCTCTATCCTAGTGAACTTAAATCTACTCCAATCTTCTTCAAGTGTGTTGCCCATGACCCCACATGCCCCTAAAAATATAACATGTCAAGGCACTAATCTTCTATCCTCCATCACCCTTTTTCCTTTTAAAATCATTTAAACCATTTTTTCATGTTTAATCTCTGAAATCACCTGGTAATTCCTAGATTGTGTGTGTTTGGGCCCTGGGGACCTTCCCATTGAACTCAAATCTAGAAATTACCCTAAAATCCCTCGCAATCCCATCTTCAAGATCCACTTTAAACCCTAATTGTTCAATCTTTTAATTGGTGGTAATAAATGAGAAGAATTAGGGGGCTCTTGACTTGGTTTGAGTGGGTCATTAGATCCCTACAATCTACTAGGGAAAACACCCCTTGAGGTAAAGGAGAGTTGACTACTCAGACTTTAAGTGAGAAGAGGATTAGTGAGGTGACAGTGGTCCCCTCTTAACTACATAGGGTCTTGCACTTTAGCTTTAGAACTTTATCTCAAGAAGTACGAAATTTTGATGTAACAAGTCCAAGTGAAATAACCACTATAGTCAATCCCTTTTCGTTTCCTATTAAGGTCAAAGTGCTTAACAACGTTTTCGTACCTACACCAAGCCTATTTTTCAATCCATTGATCGCAAAACCATTACCTTCACAATGGTCACCATCCTACTCCACCATGTTAAAATCCCCTCTAAAAATCCATTCCATAGTTGGGAGAGAAAAGGTCATCCAATCCCAAAGGAAACCCCACTCGAAACTAATATTGGGGCATACAAATAAAAAAAAACTATCACCTAATCCTAAATCAAAAGAATGGCAGAAACACACCCATCCTTCAAGTTACTCCCAAAAGCAATCACAAAATTCTACAGATACAATGAAAGGCAAACCACCAACCCTCCCCTATTTGGCAATGCTTGAAAGCCTAAAAAGGGCCATTCCAATAGTAATTCATCCTGTTCTAAAGCTCAAATCTAGTTGAATTGTTCCTATAAGAAGACCACATCTAGCAAAAAATGCTACAAAACCCCTCTAACAAACTACTTGCGAGTAGTGATTGTCACCCCTCGCACATTCCATGACAATAGGGAAAGATTTATTCCACTAAAATATTAAGTCCTAAGCTACTATTCCAATTGTTCATGTCAAAGTTCTCTACTACAAAAATTTGACAATATGGGTAAAGGACCATCTCATCCTTATATGACTTTGTTCTCTGTTGACAACTTGAATCACTAGCTAGCTTGTCAACAACAGCAGGAGAAGAGACCCCCTTTCCACTTGTTGGACTTACCTACCAATTAAGATCAATCTCCATGCTACTAGATCCCTAATGAAATGAAGCACCCTTAAACTCAGGGCATGTAGTGCGAGGCATGCAAGGCTGCCCACTACCAAGGAAGGAACGGACGCCATGGATTGCATAACCAAACCACTAGACTTCCATGCAACACCAGAACCACCTAGAGAGGAACTACCTATACCTGCAACTACAATAGGAGAAAAACCACAAGTCCCACCACCAGAACCACCAAAATCAAAGGCACTTACTTTGAAGCCTGAACCACTAGCTAAGGAGGCACCACTCGAAAACTTGCAACTCCAGAGAAACCACCACCTCCAACATTGTGCTTAGAAGCAACAAAGGTTCCTCATATTCATGTGCACTAAGAATTGTTAGTCACAACAACACCAACACACCAGGACTCCCTCGATTGTGGTCTACAAAGGGTGCAATCATGAATCAAGTGATTATGTGCCCAGCAAGAGAAGTAAGCATTCAACAAGTTAAGATATCTAACTTTATGTTGTTTAAATCTAGGGGAGAAGTTTTTGATTCAATTCCACCTCCAAACATACCTGCGAGTTTGCATAGTTCCATCGGCCACAAATGACAAGAACTTTACCAAATCAACAAACAAATCGATCAATAAACAGTAGCATATCTACTAGCGAAAATGAGAATTCTAACCAAAGGCGATAATTAGCTCGACAATGATATTATAGGTTAAAATCCACCCTCTACCACTAAACATAAGCAAGGGAACTATCAAGGTTCAATGTACCAAAATGTAACACCTCGTGAGCTGCAACAACAAAAATGAACAATAAGAAAACATACTTCTAGCCCAATCCCCAATAGCAATTCAGTAAAATTCCCTTAGCTTCTGAATGCAACAAGCACAAATGATTGAAGGCATATTCATCAGGCATAGAATGCAAAAAGGAAAATAAAAATAACCCATGAGTCTCTAAGTGCATGCAACCCTTAAAGTGTTCCTTGTTGTTAGAAAGGACGAAGTTGAAGTCAATTGAATTCACTGGGGGCAAGGCATCATTTCAAAATTCAAACTAAAGGCAAGCAGAGAACCATGATTTCCATAGTTGGGGAATAAGAGGTACTAGGGTCTCACTAGAAGCCAGTTGACAATCTCCCATCACTAAATCTTCATTCATAACCACAAAATCCAAATCCCCATACGATACTACAAGCCCTAGTCAATTCACAAAAGGGGGCTCACCCTCAAGGCTCAAAAAATCTTCTACTAGCACAATGTTGTTGATTTAGGCTCAAATTGATCGCAAGCTCACCCACCATAGCTCTCTCATTGCCCCTAAAAAATAAAATTGAAAAGCTCTCAACACAAGCATTAGGGGAATTTTGAGGTCTAAAATGGGCCTCCTAAGAAAAATGTACAACCAAAATAAAATTTATAAGAACCAATATGATTCAAGATGATGATGTCAACCATGGGAGATGATTTACCATTTTTGGAGTAAAAAAGTAAAAATATTAAAAAATAATAAAATAATAAAACTACGTTTTCAACTCGTATTTTCAACTTAACTCCCTAAGTTTTTACTCAAATTTCGAGCAGGAGTACTCGTTGGATGCAAAATTTAATTCCTCATCCAAGGAGTACCCATGTTGCATACTTTCGATGGACCATGTTATACGAAAAATGAGAAATACATGAAAAAGCATTATTACAATCAAGTTTTTCATGTATTTCTCATTTTTCGTGTAGCAGGGTCCATCGAAAGTATGCAACATGGGTACTCCTTGGATGAGGAATCCAATTATGCATCCAACATGTGTTTTCGCTCGAAATTTGAGTAAACCCATAGGGAGATTAGTTGAAAATATGAGTTGAAAAAATAGTTTTTTTCTTTTTTCCCTCTAAAATTTGATGATTTAATCCAATCTTATTTTATTATTTCCACTATTATTTTATATTTTCCTTAGTAGGCCCATTTTAGACCTCAAAATTCCCCTAATGAAACTTGGCATTCAAGGAATGAACCACAGCAAGCACACTTCCATCACCATCAGAACTACTCAGTGGAATGTATTCCATTGGAAAGTGTTTCCTTGATTGACTTCAATGCCCAATATACATTATCAAATCCAAGAACTCAACAACACCCTTATTCGCCAAGAAAACTTCCGGCAAGACCTCCATGACCAAATGTAAAGCCAAGTTGCTAAATCCATTGTCCATTTCTGAGTTTAATCCACAAAGAAATATATCCCTACCATACATATCTGAGGCTCTAACACTGTAAATTGAACATCAGTTGCAGCCCCTATACAGCCCATGTTTGTATAGTACTACTGCATCCCTCCTCCAACGACCAAATCTCTCCCTCTTCCACCACTTCATCCTCGTCACTTTATCCCACTCCTTACAAGTATTATGAGAATATTAGTGCTTAATAATAACGATTTCACAATTTCCCTAACAAAATTGATGCAAATCTTCAAAATAATTAATATTATTTGGATCAAGTAAATTTCGCTGAAAATTTAGCAATCAAAATTATGTCCCTTTAGCAATTCTTTAAGTCCCATCAAAAAAATCTAACATTTTCACACTTGATGATGGACAAGCTTGACAAACACCAAGGAAATTATTTTAGAAAATAGTAGGTAAAAGAATATAGCAAGCACAAGACTGCATGTAATGTCTTTGTGGCTCATATTCCTTTTCAACATGTATTTGAAAAGATTCCTACATGGTATCAATCATTAGTACTCATCTAATATTTCCATCCAAGATCAGCTTTTGTTGTAATTATTTAGTCAAATATCATATTCATAAGGAGACAAAGGCATATGTTTCATAGGGACATGGGTAAAACATATAATCGCCAACCTATCCTAGCAGTTCTAACATGCTAAATGTATCCAAAATAACAAATATAATCTAAATTCACATCCACATAAGGAAAAGACTATTGGGGCATTCATAATCCAGCAAATTACTATTACTAGTTGCCTCTCAAGGTCAGAAAGCTCACTGAGTCAAAATTGTATCACTAAAGTAAAGGCATATAACAAGAGGAAAATTTGTCATCATAAGTGAGCATTTACCTTTGTTGCCAGGAATCGTGGGCGCGGGTGAGGGGATAGGGACGAGGACAGGGACGACACTTTTTGAAACAAGGTGCGTGGGTTCGTCGGGGGTATATATATATATATATATATTAATAACATATATATGTGAATTTGTATAAAACAAGAAAAATAAAATATTTTTTATTTAAAAATTAAAGTTTAAACTTCAAAGATTTAAACATGCACATCAATGAACATTCAACATTCACATAATGATATATCATATCAGTCTTGACTCTTCAGATAAATTAAAATTGATAATACATTGAAATTTCAAAATTTCAAAATTTCTTAATAAATTTAAGATAGATTGAAGAGTGCAATGATTATATGAGTTCCCACTATTACTACTAACAGCAATGTATGCCCTAATGATATAGAAAATTACTGCGGAAAACACTACAATCATAGTAAGAATGTCTTTGTCACATAATACCCATCAGAAGATGATACTTGCATCATGGTAATGCTATCCAAGTGAAGCCACTATACAAGTAACAAATGACAACATTCTGAAAACTTCCTTTGGGGGACTTTCCCATGCAGTTAGAATTGTTTTAAAAAACGGCCGATTCGACTCGAACCAGGCCTGGTCGACCGAGCCATTAGGCTGGCCGGTCCGACCAGGTACAAGAAACGGCCAGTTGGCCGGTTTGTTACCGAGCTGGCCGGTTTTTGTACCGGCTCCGCCGGCTCGATAACAAACCGGCCGACCAGGCCTGGCCCGAGTTAACTCGGCCGAGCCAATTCTACCGGCCGGTGGGCCCAAAAAATCGCATTTTATGGACTTGAAACCGGATTTTATTCTGCTGTTAGGTTTGTTTGATGTTGTCTAACCCCTCCCCATGCTATTTAACTAACCCAACCCCTCTCAATACCTCACATCTTTCTCATTCAGTTTGCTTGAGCATTTGTGAGAGTTTTCTGAAGATTGTGGAGTCGGTTTTGGAGCAGCTTTGAGGAGTCTTTTGGGCAAGTTTTGGAGCTGCAGTGAGGAGCTTATTGGGCAAGCTTTGGAGCAGCATTGAGCTAGAGGAAGCTAGAGGCTAGAGGTATTTATTTTTTCTCTTCTAAATCTGCCTTTGTTTGTTTTATTTATTTAGCAAATCTAGCATTTGCCATTTGCATTTGCATAGTTTTTGGCATTTGCCATTTGGTGAAAGAAATGAACATAGAATGAATAGTTTTTTTGTTTTGTTTTCATGTTCAGATTTAAACATTTTATTTCCAAGTCAAAAACTCAGTCCAAAATGGCCCCTAGAGCAAAAGACTCTGCTTGGGCATATGCTGAAATGGTTGGGGATCAAATGTTTTGCAAATTTTGCAAGAAAAAAAATTAAGGAGGGTGGAGGGGGCATTCATAGACTGAAACTACATTTGGCTGGTGTTAAAGGCCAAATTACTGCATGTGAAGCACCAAACATTGGGGAAATTAGGAAGCAATTGAAAGAACAATTTGACAAGTTTGAGCAAGAGAAAAATAGGAAAAAAGAAATACAGGCTGAAATTGGGAGGAAGAGGAATCTACAACATATGATGGCTGCCAACTCAAGTTTTGAATCTTTTAATTATGAGGATTCCTCATCTATCCCTTCCACTGATGCATCAAAAAACCCCTTTCACTATGTTCCTCCCTCTAGGGAGTCTATTTCTGACAAGGGTAAGGGTGCAATGAGAAATAAGGGTACTATTAAAAGTTTTTTTGTGCCCTCATCTCCCTCTGATAGTGCAACTGCATATGGTCCTAGTCCTCCAACTGTGCAGCCCACTTTAGATGCTCATTGGAAAAAAGAATTGAGAGATGTTTCTTGTGAGTACATTGCTAGATGGTGGTATGACGTTGATATTCCCTTCAATGCTACTTGCTCACCATATTATGAACCTATTTTTGATGCCATATATGCTGCTGGAAAGGGCTTCAAACCTCCTACTATGCATGAGTTAAGAGGATCTTTTTTGCAAAGAGAGATTTCAAACATTGATGATTATTTGAAAGAGTTCAAAAACTCATGGGCACGCACAGGATGTACCATCATGTCAGATGGATGGACTGATTAGAGGAACCGTACCATCATAAACTTTCTTGTCTTTTGCCCACGGGGAACCATGTTTCTAAGATCAGTTGATGCATCTGATAGGGTGAAAGATGCACAGTTGTTGTTACAGCTTTTGGATGAGGTTGTTGAAGAGGTGGGGGTGGCAAATGCTGTTCAAATCATCACAGACAATGCCTCTAACTATGTTCTTGCTGGTAAATTGTTAGAGGAAAAACACCCAACCATCTTTTGGACCCCATGTGCTGCACATTGCATAGACCTCATGCTTGAGGATATTTGCAAAATAGACTGGATCAAGAACATTATAGAGCATGCCAAATGCATCACAAAATATATTTACAATCACTCATGGATTCTGAGTCTGATGAGGAAATACACAGGGGGCAAGGAACTTATTAGGCCTGCCATCACTAGATTTGCAACACATTTTTTGACATTGCAATCTATGCTTGCCCAACATAGAAACTTGCAAAAGATGTTTTCTAGTGATGAATGGAATGAATGTCAGTGGGCTCGCAAACAAGATGGCAAAGATGTGAAAAGGAAAGTCAATGAAGAAATATTTTGGAAAAAGGCAGCAAAGATTGTGAAACTTGTTGAGCCATTGGTTAAGGTGTTGTGCTTGGTGGATGGGGAAAGATTGGCTATGGGCTTCATTTATGAGGCTATGGATCAAGCAAAGGAGCAAATAAGGGCAGCATACAAGGACAAAGTGGCTAAGTATGGGCCCATTTGGCAAATCATTGATCAGAGATGGAACAATCAACTCCATCGCTCGATACATGCAGCTGGGTATTTTCTGAACCCAAGGTATCATTATAAAGCTCAGGAAACAAGAGCTTTGACTGGGGAGGTTAGAGATGGATTGATTGACTGCATTGATCGCATGATCCCCACAGAGAGTGAGCAGTTGAAGATACACAATCAGATCACTATGTTCAGCCAAGCCACTGGTACCTTTGGCAAGAACCTTGCAAGGATTGCAAGGGAATCAAATGAGCCAGGTAAACAAAGAATTTCAATTTTCAAATTTATATTTTATAATTTATTATTTTGTATAATTGTTTATAAAATTATAATTTCAATTTCAAAGTTGGATATAAATTGTTGAGCTAACTAAAACTCATTTTTTGCAGCACAATGGTGGGAGGCATTTGGTAGCCACTGTCCTGAATTGCAGAGGTTTGCAATCCGCATTTTGAGTCAAACTTGCAGTTCTTCTGGGTGTGAGCGCAATTGGTCTGTCTTTGAGAGGATTCACACACACAAGAGAAACCGTTTGGAGCAAAAACGGTTAAATGATCTAGTGTTTGTCTAATACAACCTCCGACTAAGACGGAACCAATTGCTGAACAAAAGACCTGATTCAGATCCCATTGTGTTGGAGGATATTGATCCAACATCAGATTGGGTAGTGGAGTCATGTCCACCAGAGTTTGATATAGATGGGGGGATTGACTTCGATTTAGTGATGGAGGATACTATGCTCAATGTAGATCCACTAGTAGCAGACCCAATCCCAAGCCATCCAGTTGCAGGTGCAGGCACTTCCTCTAGTCAGCCCCGACGGAGACGCATAGCTCGTCTATCTGATTCTCAAGGTGGTAAGGGCAAGGGTATAGTTCCAGTTGAGGATGTTGATTCAGAGGAGGAGGCGAAGCGAGCGTCTTCCCCCTCTGGTTCAGAGTTTGAGGAAGAGGACATTGGCTTGTCACAGTTAGATGACTAGCAGTAGTTACTAGTGACTATTCATGTTTTGTTGTAGAGGCCATTTAGAGCCTCCTTAGTTATGTTTTTTGTTTTGATCTCTATATCATCATCATGTATTGGTCCCTGGGCAGCGCACTGGATGCAATTTTGATATAATGGATATATTCATGAGCCTACTTTGATCATATGTTGTCTTTTGTCTATATTGTAATGCTTTGTGTTTGGAAACATGAATAAAAATCTTTAAATTTATTTTTTTGTACAAAAAAATTAATATTTAATGTATTAATTACAAAAACCGAGTCATTGAAACCGAGTCGACCGAGTCATTACCGATTCGGAGTCATTACCGAGTCATTACCTCGGCCTGGTAGCTGACCAATTCCGTTTTTT